>JAUMHH010155424.1:0-18510 GCA_032359455.1 Chlamys rubida | reverse complement strand
TATAATAATATTTGGCTGGTAGTTTCAACAGATGGAGCCGACAAAGTTTGCGAGTGAAATATTTGTAGTACAGGATATTTAATGAGAACATTTTTTTACGACTGCTTAAATATTCAGTTGAGCGATACAGGCCATCTGGGCCTCTTGTTAACATTTGACCTGTTACCAAGAAAGTTGGTCAAGGTAAATTAATTGGACATACTTATACCTCATACAATCAAATTATAGAATAAATATCATTAAATGAACTCTAGTTTTTTTTAGCTCACCTGGTCTGAAGGACCGGCGAGCTTATGCCATGGCACCAGGAGGCAGTATTGAGGTTTTAACGTAACATCACAATTGAAATACCAATATGATTTATTTCCGGGTTCAACTAAATATAATACATATACAAACAAAACAACAATGGATATTTTTATTTGTTTTATTCTGAAAAGGTTAAACCCTCCACAGGAACAGAGATGGATCTGATCTTACATCAGAAATACATTATTCTAGGTTACACTCCATCTCGGTGTTAACATTCTATAATTAACAGTGGCCATCACTACCCAACAAATGTACGGGGACATGAGGCAGGACAATGGTCATCACACGACCTAAAACATCTTTAACAAGTGACAATCTACACCAACAGCATGATTAATGGAGATAATGCATTGATACGGTATTTAAAAAATTCATTTACATTAAAAAAAAGAACACCCTCTCCAAGTAGATGCTAATAAATGTTCTTTTTCTCATGATTATGAAAATAATATTATTGATAATGTACAAACTCTGCTGTCAAAGCCATCTGTTGGAAAGTATTGTAAGGTACTATCTTGTTTGCTGGACAGATGGACGGACAAACAACTAAAGCAACATATTTGTCTCGGAAAGTTATAGCAATAGAGAGGAGAAAAACTGCAAATTCAACATATACAGTACCATCACATATGTATACCATATATTGTAAATATCTCCATTTAGATATGAACATATATAATAGTGTGACTCCATAAAACAATGCAAGTGAGTAATGGCATAATCTTCATGACAACATATTGGCACACATTTTTTCATTCAAGCAAACAAGTAAATATGTAGAGTTCAGGCACCACACAAAAATAACTTGATATTGCTATGCATTGTATCAAACACATAAACCAGAAATTAGTCCAAAGGACTGAGGAAATTGTTGTTTTTCAAAATATCCCTGTCAAGAAATCTGCAAAAAGACTTTTTAATTTTTCTGTTTAACCTCATGTTCAAATGTTTCTTCCTTTCATTTTTTTTTAAAGCTTGGGAATTAATTCTAAACACACATATAATCTTTTATGATGCATGATTTTATAAATAAACATGTATTTATTCATATACAAATGAATTTCCCAATAATATTCATTTTTTTCTACATGCATATGCTTCATTGAGCAATCCACATAATAAGTCACACATTTTCAAGGGTGAACACTGAAAGTCAATCACAACAATAGTAATTTAACCTCAGCAATTGTCCCCATCGAAAAAAATGATCCATATAACAATTTATTGAAAGAATATGTGTTGAAACATACTGTAAAAGACTGTCTTCTGATGGCAGAGACCAAGGTTTGCATGGAGTGTACTAACATCTTACAATAAATTTGCAGGGTAAAATATGGACCACGGATGGGCATGAAGGGGAGGTAACTCAATAAATATTAAAAATACTCTTTCTCAACAACACTGCCAGATGCTTTCAACATTGACCATGTATCACTGCACCAACATATTACAACATATACAAGCAATCATGATTACTGATAGAATCTTCCTCTCCCTTGAAGATGTGACAGAGAAATTGCTGACTTGAAAAAGATGATTCTTTTTTGGTTGTCTATTCTGAGGCTTTACTGAGGGTAAAACAACCAAAAAATCACCTCCATGTTGGAGATTTCTCCATCACAACTTTAGGTAGGGGATAATTGTTTTTCTCCCATCAGTCAATTACAAATTTTGAAAGCAACCATTTTCAGTATTTGTTATCTGTGTTTATCCAGATTACACTTGACATCTGCCGTAGAGAACTGATTGCAGTGTCTTAGTGATTGTTCCTTTGACACCATATTGTTTCTTTCCATGTTCTATCTGCCATACCCTAGGGTGAGAAATCATACCCTACAGACCGACATAAGAATCATGAACAAGTAAAACAAAAGATAATTCTGTGGATGGTGGGAACAATTATGGTTATTGTTTCTGTTGGCTTAAATTGTTTTCATTCACCTACACATTTTACATCCATAGGTCAATAATATAATTCTCCTCTGTACAAGCAGACTTCTCTCATCAGTAATATCATTCTATACAGAGTAAATCAATTCCATCACAACAAAACATCATAACATGATCTTCAAACCCCAATTCCATGCCTCATTCTTAGCAATAGTAATGTGTATCTACATGTGACACTTCATCTAAAATGTTTAAAAGATTTCTTCATTGATGCTCAATATAATGTGAGTGTAATTCATGGCTTTCAAAATTTATCAGAAAATGTACACAAGAATGCATGCATGACGAACACAGAAGTTTCCTTTCTGAGATAAAAACAATACCTAAGTAATCATCGTTTTACCTTCACACTGGTATAGAACAATGAACCTGGTCAAATTTCCTTAACCACAAATTTTTATTTACCTTTAATTTCAAAACTCTCAAAACATCTTAACTTATAAAATCTTATATTTCACATTTCCTTCCAAATGTGTAATTTTTTTTGCAATTCATCCACAGTTTAAAGTCAAGAGGTGATATCCTAACATTGATTTATAATGTACATATTTAACTCTTCCAATCAATGTTTGGGGAAATATAGTCCTTTAAATAAATATGATTTGAGCGGAGCAAGTACATAAAATCAGTAAAAAAAAATTATGATTTATAATGGGCTGGGAATCTTGACAAAAAATAGCATCTCCACATAACAGTTCATCTATTTATTGACACGAAATCTCCTTTTTACTTAATAGAAGATGTTTTCATAAGTGCTTTTTAGCAGAAATTAATTTTTGAAAGATTTTCATGAATCTCCTATATACCAAACAAAAATCAATTCAAGATCCCTTTTATTTCACTTTCAAGACATGCAAATATGGCACAAAATATTCTATTTTTCATGACTAAGATCACCGTTTTGATACATGTCTATAGCATCACTTCTATTTTCTTAATTGTGACATCACAATGAACTTTCAGAACAATTAGTTAAGTATATATTACTCTATTAAATTATATTCATAACACCAAACAAACAAGAATACTGACCCAAGTTTCACAAATGTCCGAAACTTAAGAAAATTCCTTAAGATTATAAGCAATACTTCCTAATGCCAAGACTAAAGTGATAAGAATTTGCCTTAAGACTAAGTTAAGGAACATTTCTGAAAATATCATTTACAAATAAAAACAGAAATTGGAAAGTTAACAACCAATAAAAATAATGACTAAGGGGACAAAGTTTTACTGAATTCAATTGATGCAGCACTTAGAAGTAGCCAGGACATGTGTATTATGTAGAGGGGCATAACTCTGCATACAAAAAGAATCATGGTCAAACAATAAAAAAACTGCATGGTTAACAAACTGTTTTTCAAATGTTGATAAAATGAACAATGCTTTACTGAAATCTATGCAGTATCTGAGGAGAAGTAGTCTCAAAATTGTGTTTAAATCTATATAATTACAAGCATTTATGGTAACAGACAGACGGTCCGATTCCAATACACCATTTCCTTCCCGAACATTGTTGTTGGTGGATGTATAATAAATTGCTAAGATTTAATCATAAATGCTATAATTAATAATAAATCAGACTGCATTGTTCTATAAATGTGTATGAGTGTAAAGGTTGCGTTTACCAGTGAAGGAGCCAGGCACAATTTAAACATAGTTTTCTGCAATTTACATGACATTGTGTACATTAACTGCTCAACATTGTAATATTAATCTCAATGTTGAGATTAAAACTAAAATAATTAATTTTCATAAAATATATAACTAATATATATAATCAATCTTAAACTGTAGTAGCTAGAAGTACTACTGCACCAGTTTTATCAATGATGTTAAAACAAAGTTCAATTCTAATGCACAAATCATCTCCAGTACATCAACATGGACAAGCCTAGTAACATGTAAAATGCAAGTGACACTGATAAACAAGTTGCTTACAAATTACCAAGCCAGTCAATCATGAACCCTGTTGATAAACATTGTGATGAGAAACTGGCATCCTTTTTTGCATTTCAGTTGGATGTGCCACGAGGTTAGGGGTAGCACTGGTGGAATAGGGCGTAGTTTGTATGGGTACCATGGTTGGTGTGTGTGCGGCCTCCATCTGTATAACCCCTCCCTGGGTGTTGGTCGGCAGGTTCTCTAGGAACCTCAGGGTCTCCATGTAGCCAAGAAGTGTGGAGAAGGTCTGTGCAGAGGGTGTCTGTCTTGCGTCCGATGTCTGTAGGACAGTGGGCCGAGTTCCTTGTTCGCGGACTGGCTGGTACTGGACCTGGTCTAGCACCCCATTGGTGCGTACCAGCTCCATGTTAGCATCTTTGTTGGCGATCATATGGTGCTGTTGGGGTTGTGCCAGGTACATAGTTGTACCCTGGTGTTGCATTGTTCGGTAGTCATTGCCCCCAATCACTCCTGCATCCATTGTCTGGTTCACATTGACATGTCGGATTCCTTGATTACCCACTTCCACAGTATATCTCTCAACCTGCATTTGATTGGCTGGTGCTATGTGCAAAGTCTGCTGCATCTGAGCTGGCTGTTGTTGCTGCTGTTGCGTCATTGTTGCCATAGTGATGACTGGTTGGGCATTAATATTTTCATACAGGTGTATGGGTAAAGGTACCTCTCGGTTCTCTGTGGGTATGGCATGTATAGGGTATGGGTTATTAAGTGAAGGTTGTGAGGTGACAAGCACAGCTGGCTCCTCCCTCATAGTTGGCATGGCAACAGCTTGCTCTATCCTCTCGTAGTGTTTGACTTGTCGCTCCTTCTTCTCCCCTCGGGGGGCACGTGGCGGCTTGGCATTAGGGTTATCTCCAGAGTGAGATGACCGCAAGTGACGTGTGAGATGATCTTTACGGCCAAACCGCTGTGGACAGTGTTGACACAAAAAATCTTTTTTCTTTGTATGTGTTATCATATGTCTACGCACATCCTTTTTGGTGTAAAACTTTTTACAGCAGTCTATACACTCGTGTGTTTTTTCTAAGCAGTTTTTTACAGACCGTGCACCACTGTGCACTTTGAGATGATAGAGCAGTTCCTCGCGTGTTTCGTGTTCCTTGTGACAAATGCCACACTCGGTTGTCCTCCCAGACTCGGCATCATGGAAGGCTTTGTGAGTCCTATAGGAGAAATTATACGAATATTCCTTACCACATTCCTCACAAACCCAGCGTTTCTTGTTTGGGTCATGCGTTATGAGATGATTCTTTAGATGGTCCTTGCGGTTAAAGGACTTGTCACAGTAAGGACACTTATGGTGACGTGGACAGGTGTGTATCAGACGATGCCGCTCAAGTTTGAACTTTGACATGAAACCCTTTTTACAGTCTTCATCCTCACAAATAAATGGCTTAATGCCTGTGTGTTCAGCAACATGTATCACATAAATTGCTTCCTTGGTGAATTTCTCAGCACAATAAGGGCATGTCATAGGTTCCCTTCTTGGACCCCTCGGAGATTTTGGCTTTGGAATTTTCAAAAGTTTTCGTTTACGACCCCTCCTTTTAGGTATGATAGGCTCGTCATCATCGTCGTCATCATCATCATCGTCATCATCATCAACTCCAAGGATGTCATTTAGTAGTTGATCTGTGGTTGGTTCCTCTAGATCCTCTGTTTCATTAAATGGCATAGGTTCTTCTAGCTCAGGTGAGGCAGGCTTCTCAATAACCATCACTGCTGGCTTGATCTTGGGCGGCCGACCTCTCTTTCTGGGAACATTAGGTACCATCGGATCCTGAACTCTTGCTTTCGACAAACGAGCCTTGTCAAGTCGTGCTCTCCAAGTTTTGGACGGTTTAACATATTTTCGTGGTCTTCCTTTTCTTGGCCTTCCTCGCAGTCTTTTACCGCCAGGAGGCACCCCTGGGCACATGTGTGCTTCTAATTCAGCAAATGTGCTAAACCCTTCAAAGCACACTGAACACACCCATTTGGCTGGGAATTCTGCCAAAGAAAAAGATTTCACAAATAAAAAGAAATATTAATTGCATCAAAAATAATTTCAGCATCTTAATCTATAGATAACATCTATGTTAGGGGAGTTCCATTCCACTAGCCTGACCCCAACGGCTAACAGATTTTATAAGTAAGTTTCAATGTTTGCCATGAAAATATAAGTAGGGCTAGTACAAAGCTTTAAAATCTGCCTGTGGGCTAGTAATAATTTTACACCCCTATACAATGAGTTTGTGAAAAGATTATGTAACACAACCAATAAGTGTTTCTATGCGACGTTTCGATGATTAGTACGGCATGTATTCTGTCACCTTCATCAGACAAATGACCAGTGAAGCGCATGTACACAAAGGTGTTAAATATGTACAAGTTGTCCATGCAAATCGATGTTGATTCGACTACGTTGTAAGTGTATAAATAATTTGTGGCTATATATGTACCGAAATGACTCAATTTCGGCTAAGCTTTGTTTAATACTTCCTAACTTGGTCTTAGATGTGCGAGAGTCTATGAACCCCCCTCATCTCGATTTAGAACTGGCCCACTGCGGCGTTTCGAGATGGCTTCCGTTATTTGCGGCTTGATCAGATTGCTCTCTCTGTCAAATAGTTATAGTCAATTATCCCAGTCAATCACATGATTTTTCACATGATCACATGTGTGGCATGTTCTGTGATTGCCGAGATGATGGGGCTCATAGACTCTGGCACATCTATGACCAAGTATTAAACAAAGTGTAGCTGAATAGAGTCATTTCGGTACATATATAACAACTAATTGTACATACGCTTACAACGTTGCCGAATCAACATTGATTTGAGTGGACAACTCGTACATATTTTACACCTTTGTGTACATACGCTTCACTGGTCATTTGTCTGATGAAGGTGACAGAGTACATTCCATACTAGTCATCAAACGTCACATAGAAACACTTATTGGTTGTGTTACATGAAACGCTTCACAATCCATACTTACCAACCTGAGGAAAATGTTTAGAATTCGGTGATCTATATTTTTTCTAATAGTTCTGGTGCTACTTAATTGAAATAAAGTTCAAATACACATGACACTTCGGGTTTTGACACAGGAAGAAGCTCATTTATAACACTGCAACATACGTACCTGCTCCCTCGGGAGACTCGTCATCAGGAAGCATGTCTTTGCCCATCTTCTCTGCATAATCTGCGGAGTACCACACTTTCAGCTCCGTGTTAGATGGAATTGGCTGTAAACAACACAAAAGCATTTATATTAAAGATGATTTTTTTCTATTTTCTCTATTGTGAAAGTTTGGGGTTTTAATGAGAGCATCTAGATATTTACAAAATACTAAATATTAATGTATTGGTAGTAAAAATATTTTGTTACGTAACAAACTAAATATAAATTTATAAAATCATTGACAGCAATCTGCAAGAAATATCTTTCCTGTCAAAAGACAAACTTGTATGATCAGGTTTCACCTAAAGTGAGATCAGTAGTACTGTAGTCAACTAGTTGTGTTGAATAGGGCAAAATAAATGGAAATTAATTAAGCTTCTTGAATAATTTGAGAAATTCAAGCCTAATTCATGACAAATCCAGGTCCCTTGTAATTATGTGGTACATAACAGTAAAATGCACCATCTAAACTGGACTCTCTGCAATCCAGAGTTTTATCTAAAACCAGCCAAGTCATTTTTTTCAGACAATTGACAATCTAATAATGTATAATGTATTAGGGGTTTTAGCTTTGCAGACAACTACACAGAAAAACAAACATGTTGATAAACACACGACTAGTTGAAGTAATTAATTGAAACTTCATCGACATTTGGTGCAATTATATTCTTCAATGTGTGTGCTCCAGATGATGTATGATGTAGTTTGACGATACATTTTTCTATACTTAAAGCACCATTTTCAGAAAAATAAACACTTTTCCTATCATGATATGTACATGTTTATCATAATACATTCTTTCTACCTAGCAATATAATATATCATGCTACGCACACACTAGATATATCATAACCCCGCTAACAGATACATTATACCAAGTACTAAAACATCATATACCTTTGTAGAAACATAAAATATGTCGTCCTGGAATTGGTAAGCCACCAGGTTTTGTTCAGAAGCTGTTTTCGCTGGCCGGATAAACATCATCCAGTTGCACTTATCCTCGTCAGTAAAGTCAAGGGTATCTACATAACCATCTTCCCTGAAAACCTGATCAACATTTCAAAAAGTTGAACAATTAAACACTTAATTTCTACTTAGACTTGAACAGAACTTTATTAAATCACAATTTAAAATATGAACACATTTTTCAAATATTCACAAGTAGTACCCATCAAGTTTTATTATCAATATAAGTGGGGATTTTTTCCACAATGAATATGCTAAAATAAATAATGATTTTCAAGTCACAGTATCCTGTATATATAATACTGTATGTCCATTGTACATTTTTATTATATAATATAATATCAAAGTTAGGGCAAATTATTTTAAAAGTTGAATTCCAAGCATACCATAAATAATATTAAATGGCTAGAAATATAAAACCTTTGAAGTGATTTGTTTCTAAGATTTTGTGGTTTCAATTTGATAAGGAAATGGTTTCAACATGAACCCTTATTTTCGTTGTTTTAAAATCAAAGTACTGAGCAGACTCTGAGTTCTGAGCAGACTCTGAGTTGATCCATTTTTATCTAGATAAGAAACCTCGAGTCATAAATTTATCTTCATATGGTTGTACAGGATAAAACTTTGAATTGATGACAATAAATAAAATCAGCTATTAAAATAGAAACCATAATCATTACATATATGTACATTCTGTAATTACTGAATATACCGAGAATTACTGTACAATACCTTGAGTTCATACTCTTGTTCAGCTGCAGTGTTGACTATGGTTGGAGGCACCTCAGCAGTATCTGCCTGTTTGATTGTGGAGTCCTGTGTTTTTGTCTGGTCTCCTTCAATCCCGAATGCCTGTAATTCCTTGGTATTGTCCCCTTCAGGACCTAACTCCGTCGGCTGTTGTTGCAGCATATCATCAGGTTGTAGCACCATTTCACCTGACTGTTGTGATATTAGCTGTGTGGACTGGTGTTGTGGTAGTAACTCATCAGTTGGATTTTGTTGTAATAATTCACCCGACTGATGTTGCAACAGTTCACTAGCTTGGTGTGGCATCAACTCACTTGACTGTTGTTGGATCAAGCCTGGTATAGAGTTTGTGTTTGTCCTGTGAGGTCCTGACAAAACCTCCCCTGTTGCAGGGTTCACCAGAAGGCTGTCACCCGTTGCTGTCACGGTTAAGCCCTCTGTCAACTGGTTCTGTGTGGGCCCCAGGGTTAAGCTATCATTGACAAGCATCTGTGTTGATACCAGACCATGTAGGGTATTTACAGGCACAACCACCACACGCCCCTCACTGTCTACAGTAACGCGGGTCTCAAATGACTGGTTTGGTATCTGAGTCAGCTGCTGCTCAGCTGACTGACTTAGACCTGCATTGGAAGATAGACTGTCATTCACTGGCAAACCTGCCTCGATTGATGTTTGCAGGTTCAACTCTGATCCAAACTGTGTTTGATTGGACAAAATATCGCCACCACTATTAAATGATGGGAGGGCATTGGCAACATCTGTGAGTGAGTTGGCTGTGGACAGATAACACTGCAGACTTTGTGTGACCTCTGCATCAGAGAAGGATCCTGCCTGTAGTGTCTGGGAGCTCGACACACCTACCTGTACCATGTGCTGATTGCTCTGATTGTCAGATACTATCCCCTCAAATAGGTCTCCGTCCACCAGCACCTTGTGACCTACAACGGTGCCAGTATCAAAGTTTTGTTGAGACTCTAGCGGAGTCATTTCTACAGGTAAGCTTATAGAGGTTTCTCCCTTGTGTTCCAAACTGGCACTAGATGGCTCAGTCACTTCCTCATTGCTTGTTATTTCCTTCTCCTTTGAATTTTTTTCTTGTTGTTCAGTTTTCACATTTCGTGGTTTGGCTTTCTCAGTCGATACAACTTTTGCCATAAAAGGCCCAAACTGTGACTTTACTTGAACAATCCTTTTGGCCAACACACCATATCCTGTAAAGGTATCATATGTCAAAAAATTATAAGTATTAATTAAACAGAGATTGTTATACAAGTTTCCCAAACTGGGCAAAGATATATATATAATATACCAGCATTAGCGTGACATTACTTTTATCATTTACATGTATATGGGATAGAAATATCTCACCTAAAGATACAAAATTTTACCTTTTTGAACCCAAATTATGTACCCAAAAGTGAAATGATTTCTATGCTACATAACTTACATATATAAGGTAGTTTACTCTTAAATCACTTACCATTGTATTTTATTGATACATAATGTATGTGCAGCTACCATCTTGTGGAAAAATATCAACTTCTTAAATATTGAACTGATTTTCAAATTATCTAACCCATTGGAAAGAGTGCAACAGTTTAGTTTTACCGTTTATAATGAAAGTATGAAGTCTGAATTATACATAAAATGTAATAAATATGGTACTTGAATCTCACATTATCAATAATGCTTTCCAAAAAGCAAAAAAAAAAAAAAAAAAAAACTTGTATCACAATATAACATTATCGTTTTATATGTCTATATAGATCTGAAAGTTGTAAGCCATCCAGTGTTAGTGCACACATGAATTTTAAATAACTTGTCAGATCATGAGTATCAACTATCATCATATATATACTTACTTAATTTTCCATCCTGTGTTTTGACTGGCTTAATGACAAGCCCTTGAGGAAGCGTCAGTCTGGCTCTGGAGGGAATGACATTGTCATACACTTGGTGGAAACCGCCATGCTTCCTGCACATCCCAGGTACACTCTTACTGCATTCAGCGCACCCTGTGTGTGTGTAACATTGAAAAAATAATGTTAAAATGTATTTGGTATTTTGTACTACAATGTATCTAGATTTATAAATTATTGAACTTAAACATTATTGGCATCAACCATAGAATCAATGTATGTTTAGAAATTAAAGATATGTAGAAATCAGTAAAAGCAATACTTCAATCAAATATAATGTCCTTATTGTGAATTAACAAGCATTATGTTTAAAATCCAAGATCAACAGTTCAATTGTGTTTTAACACTCCAAAGGACTGGGGGAGTTAATGGTCATTTCTGGCCTCATCAGGGATTTATAATTAGTTGTTATATTTGTTATTTGGAACAAAAGAAGTATGCAAATATGAAATTTAAAATTCATTTGACAACTGGTTTACCTTTACCTTTGTGTCGACACCGTTGATTAGCCAGTATTGGCTAGTAGAGGTGCATTTCGTGTTAGGAGATATGGCATTACAAAGAGAGACATAAACCCGCATTTTTGCAATAAAATTTGTGAATATTGTCTCTTGTGTGCTATTTTGTTGGAAATTGGCCATTTTGAATGAAATTAACTAAACACTCTTTAATTTTTGAAAGCCTCTGCATCCAACAAACAAATAAATATTTGACATGCTTACCCATTGTCATACAATGTCAATGTCCATTTGTAGAAAGGAATTTTTGTTCTTCACATGCAGAGGCTTTCATTTCTGTACATGCTAACTGTCCAAAAACACCATATTTTGGCCATTTCTGCATAGCAACACAATTTTGTTGCTAGGATAGGGATATACACATGCCCATTGGAAACAAATCTTCACCAAGAAAGAAAGCCATTATTATTCAATATGATGTTTATAACAGAACTTGGTAAATAAATTTAATTTGAATTTTTCTTCTTCTTGTAATCATGAGCCAAAAATGACCCATAACACCCCAAGTCCTTTCAGGGAACATATATGTTATTTGACTGCTGAATAGCAAGGGTCAACTGAAATTCCTTGTTAAATTTATGTATACATATATATACTTGCACTTTAGATTGGTGTTACATACATGTCACTGTAGGCACTGAATTTGATATGGACATATTTACCAATACATACTACACTTGTAGTTAGTATAAATAAAATGTAGCAGTGCAAGACAATTGAGTTATATTAGTAACATGTCAGTCCATATGAAATTGATTCAGCCTAACCCTTTACAGAACTGAAAAGTAATTAGGTTTTTTTCCTTCTCTTAGTTTGACCAAAGTTGTTCACGTTATTTTAGGTTTATTTTTACTGAGTTAAATAGAACTTTACTGAACATGTCTTATTAGATCTGGCATGTTTACCAGAGCATATCATTGTTAAATGCCACGAAAACAGACTGGAGACCAGAGAACTCTGTGATTCAATACTTACAAAAGTCATCTTTTTTCGATGACATATTGAAGACTTCCAGGATGGAAAAGCTGAAATATAAAATTGAAGAAATTCTTTGAAATGAAACTTTAATATGTATACAAATTATGAAAAAGGGAGGGGGGACTGGAGCACAGGTTCTCTAATTAATTCCCCCTCCCCCATCTCCTTTTCCTTTAAAAACAATCTTGGACAAAATCTGAAAACATAACTATTACACAATTTACTGTGGTATTTACTGTATAATTCCTGGGCTTAATAGATGAAATCTCCATAATTTTCAACGCCTCTGCTAGAGTTGAGCCGGGGACCTCTGACTTACTAGTCTTATGGTCTACCGAATGAGTTAAAGAGAAATTCTTCCTAGCAGAGTTGGTAGGAAGTGGCTAGTATTTTACCAGGGTGACATGCATCCAGAACATCAGAAATTTCTCAATATCTTGGAAGTACATATGTACTTTGTACTTGAATAACACTGTTCCATTGTCAACAGATTATTAGGTATTTTAAGGTTTATTAGTAAACTAATTTTACTATCTATAGTATATATGTTATAAGGTGGGCTTTATCGGAGCAATCTGTGAATCTTCAGACATAATCAACGATTCTTATGGACTCCTACACCTACTTCCAGCAGTCCCTGAGTGCAACCTGTCAGTTGAGCTAAATACAGGTCAAGAAGACATATATCTGGCTTCAATTTGAACACAATAGTGTACAATGGACTGTGTTCAAACTGGACACCTCTGGGTCTACAATATACATGAATATCCAGTTTGCAGAGATAGAGTTTCATATCGTGGAGTCTAGCTGACTCATGTTAGGATTCATACAAATGAACAAAAGAAGCAGAACAAAATGATCTGGAAGACAGAAGTCTGAAATGGAGTTTGATTAATAGAGTACATTCACCCTCTTTTTATTTGTAAGATTTTTAATGTGAACATGATATGGTAAGGTCGTGGACCAAGGTGTTTTCTATAATGATGCTAATTACACTATCACAATAAGTATAAATACAACTTCATTTTTACTTTTCATTAATTTTATATATAAACGTTACTGCAAAATTTTACTCATCATCAGCACATGCGCGCACAGTATCCAGAGACAGTAAACGCTCCATCCTTGGAGATTCGTTTCTTACAGAAAGAAGACGAAGATCATAAAACAAAAACACACCTTTTGTGACTAACATGATAGATACAAATCCAATTTTTATGTGATCAGTTATATAATCACTTCCTTTTCTAATGGAAATAAAGTTTAAGAAAATAGACCAAAGGATTCTTGTTAAGAGTGTCAATACAATAGTATACAGTATATCCTGTATAAACTATAAGGATTCATCAACAGCTTGGACTGGACTGCAATATACAGCACTGGCCTAGATTTTGGAACGTTTGTGTACGGTTATTCAGATTTCTTGATATTCGAAGTTATGCAGGATTGATTGAAACTAATTGTACATTTAAATTGGTAGAAAAAGAAATTTGAGGATCAGAATGACCGACTTGGTTACAATACAGTATGCCTACTGTAGCCGTGTTTCGCAAATAACGCGCTATCAATTTTATATGGCAGATTGATTTGTCATCGCAGAAACATTGCAATAGACAACGCGTATTATATCCATCACATACTATGTTTTGTGGTAGTGTTTGGCCCCATTTAAAACTCAGATAAATTCTTTAAGCAGAACACACATATTCGTAACCACACACTACAGTTAGTTTTGGAAATGAATCCACTCTCGCGGCGCATAGTGCTCTTGAGGTACCAGGGAGGGGTCAGGGCCCACACCAGGAAAATGACATCATGTAAATTAATGTAACAGCCAAAGAACAGTTAATGCAAGCACAAGGCATTCATTATCAAGCAAGCAGAATCCATTAACGAAATCTTACCGTCCTTATTTGTGTATTTGATAAAAATCTTCAAAAATTAGGACAAAGAATAATTTAGTCCCGTTGGTAGCCATTACCGCAATGCATGATGGTATCGGACGTTCGTGACGTAGGCTGTCATGGCCGCTTCCATAGAATCCTCAAGTTCGAGCCAAAATGAAAATAAACCAAAAAAGAAAAGGGGGCCCGGACCAATTTCTCCCGACTACACCCTCAAATCTGCATGTTTAGAAGTAAGTTATTTACTATAAATATCTTTTTAATATCACTGAATATTTCAAGAATTCCTGTGTTTGCAGTAACCCTTCAGACTCGTTCTAATTTTAACTCAACTTTCGTTTTGATCAAGGGTAAATTTTATGATAGTTATTATTAGCAAAAGCTATCACTCGAGTCACTGTGAAAGCTGCATATTTCTGGAATTCGCTACCAGAAACGTTATATCCACTCCAATATGAAATATGTGCGACCTAATGAAAATACTGTTTTATACATAATTTACGTAACACTGTCAGTAAAGTGGTAAACATCTGACCAGTGCATGACTAAGGAGGCAGTACCCAAATCGGACCACTTTTTGAAAAAATACTTATAAATAAATAAATGTGTCAACAAATCAGTTATGACAATGATGTAGTCTTAGAATAGATAGCCATGCACCGTTGAAATATAACGCCATGAAAACGTAATTCAAACTCAAATGTCAGTGTTTTTATCACGTTTTTAAAAAATGGCGCGTGCGACGACAATGCATTCTGTTTTGGACTATAGGAATAAATTCACACTATAGAAATACTTTTTGTCAGGTCATCATAAACTGTTGATATGTTGACAAAAAAAATATTCATTTGAAGCGTAAGATACTGCAAAATTCAAGCCTTGATCCGATTTGGGTCCTTACCTTCGCAAAAACTTGAGGCGCTGATTGGGGGTCTCAGAGCGTTCTATAAATATCTCAAGTGAGCCCCGGGTGCTGATTTCGTTTGTAAGAAAATCAAACGATATTTTTCATTTGATACATGTGAGTGTAAGGAACGACAACTCTAGCATGTCTAGGTAGAGATTGAGCCGGCATCGTGTGTGTGGTATTCAACGTTCGGAACCGATTGCGAGTCGGAAGTTGGTATTTAATGACAATGTTATAAGTAATTTATTAAGTTTTAAATTAGAAAGAATAATAGTACAATTGTGCACCATTCATGATTTTTGTAATGTTTATTATTTCCCGCAACTACGTTATCTCGAAGAAGGGGAGATAACTATTATCAGAAACGGTACTATGCGTAGTAATATGATTGTGTGTGAAATCAGCTGACTGGTTGCATGAGAATCGTTGTATTCATAGTGTATTCATAGTCAAATGGCAGTTGTTTTCAGTTGGTAGATTCATGTACAGAACAAACATCAAGAATGTGAATATACATATCTGATAACACACTTGGAAGTTATTGTATGAATTTGTTCTGCAAATGGTCAAAGTAACAATAATCACCTAAAATCACAGATTATGTCACATATAGATTGGTATCTTTGACCGATCATAGCACAAAACTGAATGACATATATATATATTTTTGCTTTTTCTACGATGCATTAACTCCCTTTTCCAAAAATACATATAAGAACAAAAAGGTTTATAAGGAATGCTTTTGGTCTTGTCAGTGGTGTACACTTTAAAGCACATCCCTTCCACAAACAGGTAGGAAAGGCTATTTATAGTAAAAAGGATTTTCGAATCGTAAGATTATGTATTTAAATGAATTAATAGAAAAATGTTAAAGTAAACCAGTAATGTTCCATACATTGTCAATCCTTTAACAGTTTCTGTACAACAAATGGTCAAAAAACATTAATATTTTATCTTACACCAGTTAATGAAAACGATAATTTAGAATTTCAGAGAAGTTTTGTGATACTGGTTCTTGGATGAACAGGTTTGATAAACACTAAGATTATCATCACGTAGGTATTTTACCAGAGAACACCACGTGTATATATATGCTTTCGGTTACTATATGTCCATATGTCATTTCAAGATTTTGAAATTAAAACATTCTCAACCAATTTCATGAATCTCATATCAAATGGAAACTCATGTGAGATCCTCTATACATGTAAAACATTGTTGTGTTATATATATATTGGGGAGAGACCGCCCTAGATACGTCTTTCTTCAGTGGCTATCAGAGGTCCTTGTTATGGAGAACAGCTCCATCGTGCAATGGTTTGGAAGATTATCTTTCCCACTGTGCAGTTCAATCTGAATGGGGAAACATACATGGGATTGTCTCCAGTTACGACGTAGTTGTGGTGTGCGAAGGTCCTAACCGAACAGGTATAATTTTGATAATGATAACGACATAGTTCAATTTTGCACTCTCCATCCCGAAATAGAAAAAAAAGATCCCTAGAAATAAACTTGATTTTAACGAATTTTATGTCAACAAAAATTACATCATCACATCAAATTCCAATCTATGTCCTTGGCCCGTATATAAATGTCCACTGCATATATTTTACAATTTAAAACACTGCCTGTTTGCAACATTCAACCGAGTATACAATGTAATATTTGCATAGATTCTTGTCTGAAAAGACATGTTACCAAACTCGAAAGTACCAAAAACAAAATTCAAACTGCACGTGCTTTTGTTTTTTTATATTACCGTGAAAAGTGTAATCTAGCCAACCTTTGAAATGCGTTTAATACTTCTGTCTACATCTTATTAACTAAGAGGCCATTGGCCAGGGCCGGTATTCATGAAACCGTTCTCATGCTCAAGTATGGATTCTGTACTCAGGCAAACTTTCTTGTAACTCGCCTAAATCATGCCAAACGATCGAAAAGTCAATTGTAAGCATTTAACACAGTCTTCGACTTTCATTTTCTTCATTTTTCTTTCCAAATTATTGACAAAATTACGTTTTTTAAATAATTTATGACCGGAACAGGATAATAGGATTGAGCACATACACCATAAACGATAATGGCAGGTGTATGATACTCCAACACCACTATTTTGATACATTTTAAGACTTTGATGAAACCCGATACATTAACTTTGAACTTATACTTATTTGTTGTTGTTTTCATCCTATACATGTATAACCGTTTTTCCTGCAGTATCCAACAGCATGCTATTGTGTAAGTAATAATTGTAAGCGACAAATATGGGACCCCTGAAACATCGATGTTTTTTCTTCAGTGTCTTCTGCTTATAGTGGATTTTGAGAAACTAAACTCCATCTGCTGCCCCCAATGCAACACTTGAAATCTATACTTTTTTCTGATTTCCTTACTCGTTCCGTTCTGTTTTTTTTACCCTAGGCACAAATATTTTGCCAGGGGGTCAAACCTGAAACAAATAAATAAACAAACAAACGATATCTGGCCCAAGTCCTTCACCTAGCCTATTTAGTATGTGGTCATTGTATGTAGCCGGTGTGATCTATAAAACTTACTGAAATTGAATAACCTTGATTTTTTTAAAGAAGCAAATATTTAAATACATTGTTTAAAAAAGTGTTACTTTTACAAACGTCAAATATTTAAAGTATAAACATATGGATACCGGAAATTGCTTAATATATTGTATTGAATCAAGGCCAGATGCCGCTGCTTAACTCATTGTTTTTTCGCATTGGACAACACGGAAGCCATTCCCACAATGCGGCTGAAACAATAGTAACGTCCCAAGGAATTCCTAATTCAAAATATTATAAAATACTTTTTCCAAATCAAAACTTCAATAAATCTTCTCCACGACATGTAATAGGTACCCATGCATCTAACTGGCGACACATCATTTTGATTATGTTTTTAAGGTCTGAAAAAAATAACTCCAATATATCGATTGCTTACACAATATCTGCCTCATAGCTAAGGGCCCCCTAATAGGTTCCGTAAAGCAGACACATGCAATTTGTCAGCTGTATATATTCCATTTCAGTCAGAACCACAGGAAACAGCCTGTTAAAATACCATTTTTGCACATTCGTAATTAATTTGAGGTTTTTGAAGTAAAACCAATTTTCATGATGTAATACTTACCATAACTTTAGTATGCATAGACAATACCT
>JAUMHH010155413.1:0-18511 GCA_032359455.1 Chlamys rubida | reverse complement strand
AACGTCACAGAGGTCTGGTCCTTAGAATACCATACAAAGTACAGAGGTCTGGTCCTTGGAATACCATACATAGTACATAGAATACCATACAAGGTAAAGAGGTCCTGTCCTTAGAATACCATACAACGTCACAGAGGTCTGGTCCTTAGAATACCATACAAAGTACAGAGGTCTGGTCCTTGGAATACCATACATAGTACATAGAATACCATACAAGGTAAAGAGGTCCTGTCCTTAGAATACCATACAACGTCACAGAGGTCTGGTCCTTAGAATACCATACAAAGTACAGAGGTCTGGTCCTTGGAATACCATACATAGTACATAGAATACCATACAAGGTAAAGAGGTCCTGTCCTTAGAATACCATACAACGTCACAGAGGTCTGGTCCTTAGAATACCATACAAAGTACAGAGGTCTGGTCCTTGGAATACCATACATAGTACAAAGGTCTGGTCCTTAGAATACCATACATAGTACAGAGGTCTGATCCTTAGAATACCCTACATAGTACAGAGGTCTGGTCCTTGGAATACCACAAAGTCAAAGAGGTCTGTTCCTTGGAATACCATTCAAGGTCATAGAGGTCTGGTCCTTGGAATACCACAAGGTCACAGAGGTCTGGTCCTTGGAATAATATGCAAGGTCAACTTGGAATACCATACAAGGTCACAGAGGTCTGGTCCTTGGAATAATATGCAAGGTCAACTTGGAATACCATAAGATCATAGAAGTCTCATCCTTGGACACCATACAAGGTCAAAGAGGTCTGATCCTAGGAATACTATACACAGTCAAAGAGGTCTAGTCCCTGGAATACCATACAAGGTCAAAGAGGTCCTGTCCTTTGAAAACCATAAAAGATCATAGAGGTCTGGTCATTGGAATACTATACAAGGTCACAGAGGTATTGTCCTTGGCCACCATACAAGGTCATATAGGTCTGGTCCTTGGCCACCATACAAGGTCACATAGGTCTGGTCCTTGGACACCATATAAGGTCACATAGGTCTGGTCCTTGGACACCATACAAGGTCACATAGGTCTGGTCCTTGGACACCATACAAGGTCACATAGGTCAGGTCCTTGGAATATCACAAGGCCAAAGAGGTCTGGTCCTTTGAATTCTATACACTTTCAAACAGGTCCTGTCCTTAGAATACCATACAAAGTATAGGTCCTGTCCTTAGAATACCATACAAGGTCACAGAGGTCTTGTCCTTAGAATACCATACAAGGTAAAGAGGTCCTGTCCTTAGAATACCATACAAGGTAAAGAGGTCTGGTCCTTAGAATACCATACAAGGTACAGAGGTCCTGTCCTTAGAATACCATACAAGGTAAAGAGGTCTTGTCTTTAGAATACCATACAAGGTAAAGAGGTTCTGTACTTAGAATACCATACAAAGTACAGAGGTCCTGTCTTTAGAATACCATACAAGGTAAAGAGGTCCTGTACTTAGAATACCATACAAGGTAAAGAGGTCCTGTCCTTAGAATACCATACAAGGTAAAGAGGTCTGGTCTTTAGAATACCATACAAGGTCATTGAGATCTGGTTTTCACAACACAGTTCTAAGAAATGGAATGAGCTTAGGAATACCACAGATGGGTAGCTTACCATGGAAATAGATATTTCCCAGGGATCATACTTTTGTCCAAGGATAATTATTTCTTCTTTAACTTTGTATTACCCTGTATAGTATTTCAAGAACAATATTCAAACAATCTAATAAGGTATAATGGTATATTAAAATTCATAAATCACAATACCAAGTAATTGATGTTCAATTAAAAGAACAACTCAGTAACTTGTAACAATTGTCCTATGGTTTCTTATAACCATTAGCCCTTGCAACACCTCATCTTTGCTAATTTAAAAACAAAATAAGTACCAAGCACCTATGCTAAAAACTATTTGCTTTTTCAGGTAGTAAATGTCACAATTATATGTCCCTTTTTCTGTGTTAACTCAACATTATATAGCAACACAAATACAACTTGAATGAGTGATGATTATATATGCATTGCTTATTGCTCTTTATGCATAGTCATCTTTTATACCACATGACAAGTGGGGAAAGGGGATGGGGATTAAAACCATGGATGATGAAGAGTAGGGACCAGGGGGTGAGTACTAAAGTGGAATGGTAAAGGGGATGGGGGTTACTAGACACATGAACAGCCACACCGTCCTTACTGTCCTGTGCACATATGTGCCCCTCCCCCACATTCATATATATCTACCTGTACAAATCGAGTAATTATACATAAAACGATAGAGCAACGCCTGCCGTCTGTAGCCGACTCATAAGAACATGTTGGATTCTCGTGAACGATTTGGTTGTCATTTCACTAAACAACTTATATGTCAACAAATTTAACACGGCGGTATATGTGACGATTTTGACTTCCCAAAACTAATGAAAATACATGTGTGTGTTTACCTGTCTCCGATAGGAGGGGTCCGCACATTGAGAGACATTTAAACCGACTGCATGGGTCCCTCCACATCTAGCCACACCCTGGTCAGCCCTTCCCCGGGGGTGAGGGTACGGTGAGCCTGGGGGTGCGGACGACAGGACGGTAACGGTCTCGTCTGTCGCACATCCGATGTAATTTCAGCAATATCAACTCAGACCGGGGTAGCGTGAACGTGCTTCGGGGTCAAAATAGCAGACGACTCTTTCGGAAGAAAATCTAGGTTACACGATGGATGACGTTATGGTGCTTGAATACTATACAACTCGTGTCTCGAGAGAAAGTTTATAAATGTTCATAGCGTACACAGGAAAACCGGAAAATCATATCATCTTTGAACGGCAGCGACCCATGTGTCCAAACAAAACAGGACAGTGCACACGTGGATTACCCCGCATGGGCCTCAGGAAAGGAGGAGAACGGAAGGCGGGAAGATACTTGTACATGTAACCCCGATTATACACATATACGTACAATTGTATATCACAGACTGGACCTCACTATTTACAGACAAAATCATACATTTTCAAAACGTAAGGCGAGCTCTTACGAGATTAAGGCTCACGTTTTGTCCGATTTGATAAGACTATAAATAGACATGTCGCTTATATTTTGCAGACCTTGACTTAGATCTGCTTTTTTGTGTCGCGTAGATAGCAGTGAGAGAACGTTTACAGATTGTGTAATCGGGGCCCGTAATACAATAATATGCCGAGACAAGTACAGATAGTATCTGTCGACACAGGTTGTAGTCCTCCACGTAGAGATTAATATGTGCGGGGTTTTTTTTACAACTTATAAGGTTGTCGGAGAAATGAAAAGAGTAAATATGTATATAGAATATTTCAATGTGGTCAAAAGACGTCTAGCATAGTGATAGACCGAATCCAGGTAGATAGCTATAAGTAGGTATATATATGTGTGTTGTACAGGTGTGAAGTGTCTAGTCACGGAATTAAATTATTAAATTCTATGATCTAATGTATTATAGTTTGTTATACATGTACTAAGGTGTATACAGTTATGTTAACACAGAAACAAAATTCATATAAATCCACGGATTTGGATCTATCCAAATTAATTTCGTGGAAAATCAAATATAAATTGAAATAAAAAGTTCACGGGGTGGTATTGCAAACGACAAATACGATTGAAAACCCAGGAGTTTCTAATGAAAATTATCTTTTGGGTGGGGGGGGGGGCTATACCCGCTGATGTTTCTCGCGGCCAACGCCTGAAGATTCGTCCTCGATAAACAATGATCAATTTGGACATTTGACCATGTTTTTAGCATATCAAATTTTATAAACAGATAAGTTATGTAATCGGAATACAGGTGTAAAGTCTGAGGTCACGCACGGTCGGGATCACGCAAACGGTCGAGGTCACTGGGTCGGGTCAAAACAGTAGACTACAATACGTGCTCCATTTCAGTAGCGATTGTATTTAGACCCTTTTATATACATGCAGCTATTACAAGTGGGCTTGTTTTGAAGTGTGTATACGTGTGTCAGTGCATCGGTTGTTTTCCTGGCCACATGATGAACGTAACACGCACGCAGGTGATCATGCGTGCACCTTTACAATTTGTTAGTTTGTATACGTATTTATCTACGTATATATATCCTGATTAGAATTAGGTCGGGTAGTGTTAGCACCAGGTCCATGTCAGGTGTCTCTTTGTGCTTCCCGGTTTCGTCAAGGTCAAGATCAAACACAATACTGCTTATTCATATAAAAGCTTTTGATTCGCCTTTTTGCGCATACCATTATAAATTAAAGGTTAAATCAGCCGCTGAATTGTTCACGACCAAACATCGTATCGATGTTCAGACCGCATTCCAGAAAACAAGGTCGCGACGAGGGATGGAATTAAACGGCAAATCAACTTCCTCTGGACCGTGCACAGCTGGTCCGTATCATGAAGGTCAAGGTTTCAGCAAGAAATACTCCTTTGAGGGAGGGAGGGGGCGGGGTCTAGTCTAATGCTTCGGAGATTATGTATACTTCCGTGACGTGTCGTGTACGACTTTCTTTAAATGTTCGTAATTACAAAGTAGACATTGCATGACAGGCCACTTTGTATTTTAAATTCCGCACGTTTTTGTCTCGAAGAAGACTATGCTTTGTAAAACAAATTGTTATTTAAAGTTTTAAATGAAATCCGTAGATGGAGTTAGGAGTGGTCGGGTGGCGCGCAGTGGATAATGCACTCGCCTTTCACCAAGGCGACCAGGGTTCGATTCCCCGATTGGGCGTGAAAAGGCATTGGGTCACCTGCCCGACCACGTCTCCGGGTGCTCCGGTTTCCTCTCACATTAAGAGCGCGCTAACATGCGGGCCAACAAGAGCGATATAAGTTATAACGTGTTCCATAATGGTTTATAAAATAAATAAAGTTGCTATTTAAGTTTGGTGTGTCACAGTAGACACATATTTAGTAAGTGAGCGCTGGAGACACCGGGACGATAATTGATATCGCTGTCAGGGTACATTATGTACCCAAATAGTATAAAACGCAGTATCATGCCGGTTACTAGGTACACATCCGTCTGCTAACACATTGTCCAAGTGTAGCGAAATATATACTCAAATTGCACTTAAAATGTATACTAATATCAAATTATACACTTATGGCTGTTGCAGAAATGCTGCGGGAAAGGCTCCCGTTTTAATAATTAAAAACATAGTTATAAACTTATATATAAAAAAGAAGAACGATTTTAAGGATCCCTGTACCACTGCTAAAAACTGTCACTACGCACTGCAAACTGTTTTTCTGGTTTTAATAAATCATTTCTAAAAAGAGAACCATGCCTGTGCGGGACTTTTATGAAAAATAATAGAGTTGAAATAAACAAAATATAATCTACAACAGTGTTCTGAGTGTAGACCTAGACCAGGGTTCGAACCCTGGACTTCAGAGTGTGATACTCTCGCTCTGACTGACTCAGCTACAGTACCTCGTAAGTGGAAGTCTCCTTGCCCAATTCTGTTTCATCTGTATCCAACACGAAATATTCAGGTGATCAGGTTACTGTAAATACGAGGGATAGGTATCTTTAATGTTTGATCTGATTCTCAGGATTGCGCGGGTGGTCACCTCGTCAGTGAAAACGTTGTGTATTTGAATAAAGATTCGAACCCTTCACCACCCCATCCCTCCCTCAGTCTATATTTATTTTTGTTTTATTTTAAAATATGATAACCAATACCCTGTGCTAAGGATAACGATATCCTTGTGACGTCATATCAGATCTGCTCTCCAGAAACCTTATTCACTAGTACTATAGCACATATAACCCTACGAAATTGTAGAAGTTTAGTTACGTAATCGGTGTATAGAGCGGTTTGGGTTTGAGGTCACCCAAGGTCGAGGTTACTTGGTCAGGTCACATGAGGTCAAACAGTAGACTACGTGAGTTGTAGGATAGGTATCTGGATATACTTGTTTACCATATAGGTACGCGTTTATATCATACAACGGGCCTACTGAAGCACTCAACGAGGAAGTAATGTGATTTATATAAAAACGTATTCCTGACCGATAACTGGTCCAAAGTTACAATATTTCAGTCAAAGTATATTATGTTTTTCATTATCCCAATGCCGCACATGCGTGAAGCCAAATTTTCTAATTTATATATACATTTGTATATATGTTTTTTTACTGAGGAAATATGAAAAAAATATGCACATTATCTGGTGGTGATTAATTTTAATGCAAGGAAATTCGTATTTTTTATTTTATTTTAATAAATATGAAAATATCATGTCAAAATGTATTGTGTTCTTTCCAGAATTATTTATTAAAGCTTGTCATGCCGGGAAAATGTGTTCCAAATGTAAGTTACAGTTTGTTTGCTGTAGTACGGGGATTCTTAACATGAAAACGTTCTCCATCTAACTATACGCTTTGATTCCCAGTTCAGGTATAAACCGTCAACCACCGCTCAGGTTTACAGGTACGTATGGGGGTTATTGACATTATCCCATGTGCTGTACTCATTGGCTGTTTACATAAAATCAAACTAAAACTGCACTTGAAACATTCCAAAAAACACATACTAAATTATAATACATTTCATCTGAAATCCTAAACTTTAATACAAATCTGTATAGCCGAATTCAATATTATTTACATTTTGATAGTTACCTGGAATTGAAGTTATTTTCTTATCTTTGTACCACTGTTCCATTTAGATTTTCATCTCTATAACCTAAGTACATATCTACATTTTTACTCAATCATCGGATAGGATACCAGCATTATAACCCTGCTATCACAAAGATTGGACAAAAAACGGGCTCCATTGCCATAGAGAAATATGTATCAAATGCTTGATTGACTTTCCGCAAAGTTGGTTTTAGAAGTTATGGAGTGCGAGGCCAAGATACATAATCAAAGTGCAATGTTATCTAGACAGTACGGGACGTGATACGAGTTATATCATCACAGTTCACTGTTATCTAGAGAGTACAGGGACGTGATACGGGTTATATCATCACAGTTCACTATTATCTGGGTAGTACAGGGACGTGATACGAGTTATATCATCACAGTTCACTGTTATCTAGGCAGTACGGGGACGTGATACGAGTTATATCATCACAGTTCACTGTTATCTAGGTAGTACAGGTACGTGATACGAGTTATATCATCACAGTTCACTGTTATCTAGGCAGTACAGGGACGTGATACGAGTTATATCATCACAGTTCACTGTTATCTAGGTAGTACAGGGACGTGATACGAGTTATGTCATCACAGTTCACTGTTTTCTAGACAGTACGGGGACGTGATACGAGTTATATCATCACAGTTCACTGTTATATGGAGAGAAAAAATCTCTGTTCAAGAGTAGAGCCCACTTCTTCTGGATCCACCATCAAGGAGAATGACAACAGCACTACCGAGAGTACATGGAAACAAAAAGAGCCGTGAGAAAACAGAAAGCCACACTAATAATCGGAGGCGGAACCATGTTGGTATTTCCGGCCCCACATGCAATTTAAAAAGTTTGTTAACAACACAGCATTCGTGACAATAATACACAAGTGTTAAGTTTTGTAAAATTATGATAACAGTTATGTTTTAACTAGACTTTCAAATAAACGGACCTTTCAGTTGCCTTTTGTCAACCCTTTACTATCCCCATCCCACCTCCTTTCATTTAGGGGATGGGGGCGGAGGTTTCCAAAAACACGAGTTCAGAATTTCAGAATTATCATATTACCGGTATTCTTATAGAAAAAAAATACTTTCTTCAAAACATTTCGCTATCATGACTAATCGATAAAAACATAGGAATTAAGTAGCCAACTTGATAGTATAGAAGTTTCTGCGAAATACTTTCACTTTTGACCACAGTGGAATTAACGTGCGAATAACGTCACTGTCGCCATACAGGTACCCAATATTTATTTGACAATTTTAAGAGAGAAACAATGAACTATCTTGATTTTGAGAATGCAATATATTTGCAGGTTTTTGAAGACTTCGTCAGTACCGGTGTCATGTTATTTCGTTATAATACCAATATTTATTAATTTTTAAAATACGGTGATTATAAATTTAGCTCCAGATTAAGAGTATTGTATCATGTTCAATACCCTATTAAAGTACACAATGCACTCGTACATTTCTTGTCCTCTCTATAAGATAAGATAAGTTTATTTCCGGTTCAGGAATTATCAAATTCCTCTATACCAGACTCATTAATAAACATATTATATAATACATCACGCTAATAGTTACAAAACATTAAAACATATCATTTTCTATAGGTATGCAGAGTTCGCTTATTTTATTCTTCAGTCGCTTGTAAAATGGTCTGGAATAAACGCACAATGGTTTTACAAACATTTACATACATATACATTAATGTTTACGGGACGTTTTAATTTGATATGTAATGTTTCGCTGTGCAGCTGTAGAGAACATTACAGACTACTGTAAAATTCAATAAATGTATACAACGTTGTAAAATCAGAGTAAAAACCACTTTATATAGTGTCCT
Source organism: Chlamys rubida (assembly GCA_032359455.1). Taxonomy (NCBI): domain Eukaryota; kingdom Metazoa; phylum Mollusca; class Bivalvia; order Pectinida; family Pectinidae; genus Chlamys; species Chlamys rubida. The sequence continues at coordinate 10,008 of JAUMHH010155413.1, read as the reverse complement.
TGGACATTTTGTCAATTTTCTCGCTTTATTGAGGGTAAAAAAAGGAAAACTCACATTCTAATATTTAAACGTTATTAACAAAGATACAGTATTTCAAACGTACTCCGGTCGTTATCGTTTATAGCCCCCAAAGAAAATATCTCATCCGTTCTATAAAGATTAATTTTTATTTGGATTCTTCCCAAATGATGAAAAAGGTATATTCTTAAATTGGATATTTTCTTATCAAATATATTATTTTCAAATTGAAATGTGATACTTGGAGCTTTCGTCTGGATCGTCAAAAGTGACACTATATTATTGTCCACGGGTGGTGTGGATGGGGGGAGGGGGATGGGGGGAGGGGGGAAGTAAATAACGACTCGCTCGTAAATACTACAGTGAGAAACATTCAAAGGATAGTTGCAAATGAAACCAGAATCCATTTCATTTTTTTCATCTAAATAACGAATTTTGATAATTTATAGTAAGCTATAAATATGTTATTTCAAATATGGTTAAAATATTTATTAAATTGTTTTCTAGATTCTACTGTGACAGAATGTAGTATGCTTTTAATGTATTGTTCCACTCCATTCAGTGAAATGATAATGGGGTTGCATGTATTTTGTGGTTAACGCAATACAACTTTTCATCATCAGGGCCAGCTTTTTTAAGCCTGGTTAGCTTGTCAATTAAACACAACATTTTTTTCTCTTCTATATTTTTTATAATAATGAAATTCATAATCAAATCTGTATGTATAACGGGATCTCAGAAGATCTTTAATAGACAAGAAATAAAATGGCTGTTAATTTTCAAATATTTCTTTAAAATAGCGTTTTAGAATATTGTGCTGGCGACTCGGTAAAGCTAATCAGACTTTGTACGACTCGCCCTTGTTGACAAACTATATACTTAATGTCAACAATTAATTCGCGAATTCTGTACTTTGCGAACATTTCGTCAGACGCACATAATAATATCATAGACAGTATTTGTTCATCATTTCGTAATTTAAAACAAACAATTGAAGCATAATCGCGAGTATAATTTAATATATATACCCGCCAAAATGTAGTGTCTTAGAGTCATGCACATATAACTTGATTTCCTGCCGTTCACAAAATAACTTATCAACAGTATATGTTGGCCACTACAAAAGTCAACAATGTTGGAGAACAAAAATAGTTTGTTTCGGATTCATGTTAGTTCTTTATTGTTGGTTAACAGGTACAAAAAGTGTTTTTTTTACTATATGTCAAATATAGTTGGACTAACCGGAAATCGGCGTCATGGTTCGGGACTAAAACGAGGACTTATTTACATGCAATGGGCGTTGGACTAATAAGTCTCCGTTTACTGTTTTAGTTGAGGAACTGATTTATGATGTCAGATCGAAATCCAACAAATTATCCTTAATTATGTTTATAGTTCAGGATAATGATTTAATTGATCTAAACCAGGTCACGTTGTAAAGTACATACTAACTAGAAAAATACTCGACACCTCAACACCTTTTGAAACATTATAATATTTTGTGTTAGATGAGTGCGTTTGTAATATAAAGGTTAAAAAAAATGGCGACTTGTACTTTTATTAGAAGCAATGAAACAGAACGTTATGCAATAAATCGTGAACCCACGGACAGGTCGAGGGAGGAGGGAGGTGGGCTGTGGTCGTATACATAGTGTGACAGGTCGCTTTTCGTGCTCAGTAACCACTAAAACAAACCTGAAGAGACAAACGATGATGGATCTTGTCCAAAATTATTTATGGCTGAAGGAAAAGAAAAAAAGGCCGACGTAATTCAGCTTATCAATAGCCAGTAAATACGCATGATGATCTATAGGATATTTCATCAACAGTTTGGTCTATTTTAGTGAAATATAATCTGTTATATTGTTGGATTAATTTTATTCTGAAACTTCCTCGAGTGGACAAACATATTCATTGTATTTTGAAATGTTTTTCCATTATTATACCTTTATTGTCCTAATGGTAGGGAAACATGATTATTTAATTACAATCAGTAGTCAGGTACCACTGGCGCAGAGATTATTTTACCAAAACTGAAGAACAACACTGCAGTACCGATTATCAGGTTTACGCGCCACTGTTGTCGTCTGCTCCAGTAGCTCGGAACTCGGGGTAATACCTCTTATTTATTTTTCTAGCGAGGCTCCGAGTGAAAGAAGCAGGCGAAATCCATGGAAGCACGGGGAAATTCAGTTCATCTCAACTACAACCGGAATAAGGGAATAGTCGACTGCAAAATGCATTGTAGCTTCCCAAGGTCACCAATACCCTCGAAATCCGATGGCTTCCTTAGGTTATCAAACCCCGTTATGTACCGTAGCTACATCAACCAGTCACCTCAACTCTATGTTCTGTAGCTATAACCCACCTCTCCCCTCTACGTACTCATCCTCGATACTACAGGGGTTACGCTCACTTCCGCTTTCTGCACCTCTGGACTATGTCAGGCCCACATGTACAGTTAGCTATTTGTCTCACGTAACAAAGAACCTGACCAATCACTAGGCTAATATCTGTCCATTTGAAGATTACAGAGGAGCGACATCCGACTTCAAAGCCCGTCCAATTTACCGTTACGCGACCGCGAGATTATTTTGATGTTCACGGATCAAACTAGTCTTCTTGTCTCATTCGATTTCTTTATGACATATTCCAGGGGTACAGAGAGCGAAAATGAACGGTACCCCTAAATTCTTGAGGATGCTACGTACTGTGACTTGCTAGTGACGACTAAAGCAGCCCAGAGGTCACTTGGTGACCTTAGATTGTTTGGAGATGTACTTTAAACCGGCGATCTAGGATGTTCTTTTTTTCTGCCATGACAGATTGCATGCAAACTTCACTCTGACGTTAAGTAGCCCAGATAAGCAAGAAAATAAGGACGCGCAGGGGAAAAACGGAAAAGAAGAATATAAGACTGGGTCCCGTCTATAGAATATTGAATTATTTGAAAATAAATATAGACTCTAACAACTTTGATCACTTGGATATCTAATTTAAGGGTTCTCAAACAAGTGGGCGATAGGCTACATGTAATAGTAACTTGCAGCTGGAAAATTCTTCATAGTGCTGGTAGGTAGTCTAGGAGAATACAAATAGTCTTTGATGCTCTTCAATTAATATAATCAAATGTTCTTTTTTTTAATTCCTTCTATCTGCATCTATATCATAATAAAAATAAGCCATTGTTTTTTTCATCCTTCGCACATCCCTATTTCTTCTCTATCCGCCGTCTATTGTCTTCAGCAGATAAACTGCCATTTTATCTCTTGTTAAGGTCGAATTCTACTCCGTTCCCCACACCTGTTTTTCTCCCCCTATTCGGTTCTCTTTTCATTGCCTTCGTATGCCCCTGATTCTACATACACTGCTTGTCCAGGTTGCCGTAAAAGCGTGTCATGTGATACCTACCAGACGCCCAGTTAACAGATAAATACAGTTGATGAGGTGATCAGTTTCGCACTTATGAACAGTCAGGAGAAGTACTCCGGCCACTTACATGTACAAAGGTATATCTGATGTGGTATGATTACACCCTATTGTGTAAGACCACACACTTAATATGTAAGACGACAACACCCTAAATGTGTATGACCACAGGGACTAATACATAAAACCACATCCTTAATTATAATGAGGGTTCAAATGGGAAACTGCATTTATAAATTTTATTGTAACATGTAAGAAGAAGATGGACATCCCTTAATCCCTATGATTCGTCCATCTTTGACCAAATTCACCAAAGTGATCTCCGGCGGGAGAAGGAGACAAATATAAGTCTATAAGAGTTTTCTTCCATAGCTCCAAACAAACGATTCGGGTGATAGCATGTTCCATTTGAATATCCAATGATAAGTTTACTACTTGAAAAAAATCAACCCCAGAAACGTCTGTCCGCGTGAACGTTCCTTTAATTATGTGATCACGCGTATCTTGTAGAAGTCATTAAACTGATTCCGTCACTTTCTGCCTACTTGTATTAATGTTTATCGTCCACAGGAACAAAACAAATGTTTGATAGGAAGCCGGCTTATCGTAGTGAACTCGAGATACCAACCCCAGTAAAGGTATTACAAGCGATACTGGGAGCTACAGTACACACATACTTGGTACCACACAGCTCGTCTTACATCTGTGTTAAGTATGGCAAGATTTCCTTTTGTCCACCAAGTTCTCAGAGGTATACCTCAGTTTTGTTATAAAATTCGATTTCATCTTTGTTTAAGAAGATATACTAGAAATTGCAACTTGAAAAAATGAATCACAGCGTCAACACACTAAGAAAAAGAATACAACAACGCCAGCATATACCACAGCGTTACAACACAGGACAAAATATATACCACATTGTCAACACTTCTGGGCTATGAAATGTAACAAAGCGTCAACGCACCAGGACATAATATACCACAGCGTTAACAAACCAGAACAAAATATACCATAACATCAGCACATTAGGACAAAATATACCGTAACGATAACACGCATGGGGAAAGTATAACACAACGTTCACGTACAAAGACAAAATGTACCGAATCGTCAAAACACAAGAACAAAATGTACAACATCAGCACTAGGGTAAAATATACCAGAAACTAGCATACGAGGACAAATTACATCACAACGTCAACACACCAGGATGTCAAATAAGATGTAATCATTTTCCCTACATCATCTTTCGTTGTATCATAATCAAGTGGAGGTCAGTATATATATTGACTTTGTGTTACTATTTTGAGAAAGTTTTGGTCAATATTCACTTGATGACGTCACTTCAATTGTAACGTCACAGTGGTCACTACCAAATACAAATTGTAACGCCACAGTGGTCACTGCTAAGTACAAATTGTAACGTCACAGAGGTCACTACCATATACAAATTGTAACGTCACAGTGGTCACTACCAAATATAAATTGTAACGTCACAGTGGTCAATACCAAATACAAATTGTAACGTCACAGTGGTCACTACCAAATACAAATTGTAGCGTCACAGTGGTGGTCACTACCAAATACTAATTGTAACGTCACAGTGGTCACTACCAAATACAAATTGTAATCCTCACAGTGGTCACTAACAAATACTAATTGCGTTTCTCTTGACGATTTGGTTACGCTTTGTCTTGTTGGATCATAAAACGTACTAATGTTTGTCTAATATAACAAGTAAGGACTTGTATTGCGATGTATATGTTGTTGTATGGACCTGGAAAAAAGCGATATTGTCCGTGACCGAGTCGAGGTTAATATCGCTTTTCAGGAACATATAACACATATCCATCTGAACAAAAGTCCATAATTGGTAATTTTACGACAGTATTGAAACCAAATATTTTGAAATAGCCAAACAAAGTAAGCATTTTTTTCTGCAAATTATAGCAATGTCCCAAATTTGACTCATCAAATCATGGTATTCAGGATCAAGAGAATGAAAATCCATGTCTTAAGTGTTCCGAAAACGTGAAACGTTAATCCCTTCTTACGCGAAGACACTTAATATCATACTGTTTGTAAAGTCAGTATAGGAAACAGAAGAAGATGACTTGATGGTTAGTGGTATTTCAGACTCGTTAAAAAAATGTAGAAACCAAAAACAAATCTCGTTTCAATTATAGAAAGCAGGTGAGGGCAAGTCATCAAATAACATGTATATATTATGTTTTTGATTAAAATCAGCAAATGACATTAGACAAGAGACTTGTTATTGAGTAGACAAAAGAATCGTTATAAAATCGACAAAAGACTCGTTACAAACTAGACAAAATACTCTTAATGAAATACGCAAAAGACTCATTATATAGTAGACAAGAGACTTGTTTTAAATATAACGGCATGTTAATTATGAAATAGACTTACGGGCTGGTTATTAAAATTAAATTTAACTCTTTACAAACTATAAGCAAAGGAATCGTTGTAACTGGACGCAAAATTCGTTAAAAACCAAGACAAAATTCGATTAAAACCAAGACAAAAAACTTTTTAAAAAAGAAATAGACAACAGACTCGTTTTTAATAGACAGTAGACTCGTCTGACAAAAATGCATATTAATCTATAAATAGACTGCAGGGTAGTTATATAATGACATAAGATGCAACAAAAACAAAAAATACATCTACAATGCAGTAGTTATACCATACTGAAAATATGCATAGACATCAGACTCGTTATTAGAAAAAACTCTAGGCTTGCTATAAAATGGATACTGTCTTAAAAAAATAAAGAACAGGCCACCTTGTACTATGTCCTACAACCAGTTAAGTTAAGTCGAAAGAATTATGTTGCAAAAAATAGTTGACCGAACATATGAAATAAAATTAAGTCGACTTATGCTTATTATGTTCTCTTATCACGATAGATACATCGAATCTCTTTATGTCGACATAAATACCCGAATAATTACTGAAGGCGACATTTTAAGCTAGTTCTGCCAACATTGCTAAAAATGGGTATTACGAAAAGTCGACTTACGACGATAATTTTGATGAAATACATATATTGACTTAAATTAACTGGTAAAGAGAATGTTCATCCATGACGTAATCGTTAGATTCGTTACAAAATAGAAAGCAGACAAGTTATATTAAATAAACTCCAGACTAGTTATAAGATAGACATCAGACTAGTTATAAAGTAGATAGCATTTTTTACACATATGAAATATGCCTTATTATATATTACAATAGACATTTTAGCTACTTTTTTTTACAAACAGTTATTTTGGGAAATGTTTCTCATGTCTTTTTCGTATTTATTTATGTTGACACATACTTTTTTAATTGGTGTCTAATATATTATAATGATTTTAAATTTGAATTTAATTAATGCCCGATTCATATTAATTGATAAATGTGCTGTGTAAAATTGTGATAGAGTAAAATGTGAGTTTGATAGGCATTCATTATAATTACGAGCGTGAAGGATGGAGTTTGGAGGGGGAGGCGTTCTCATTACTCATACAATAGAAAAGCGGTATAATCTTACAGACCAGAACACATAGGCAACTTAGTGTTCTGCTAAAAATAGGAAAGAATTTTGAATTTTCATAAACTTTTTTTATAAATTTAATATGTGTAATGAAGATTGTAAGAGTAATATATGGGAAAGTATCACAGACCCTGACTGTGTCACTGGGAGTCCAAGTCTCTTACCTCATCTTATTATATAGTACAAGAGACCACGAAGTTACAACTGTACTCAATGACCTCCTCCACCACATCCATCTCGTATATCAACACTAGTACGTAATCACATATCTGACAATCACTGGTAACCATCAACAGTGACACATCATATCTATTTTTATTGAAATTATGGAATTTAAGAACATAAAATTTCGTTCGTCTAACATTGTAGATGGATGTCAGTAGATTTTATCAAGATAATAGGTTTATACCGTGAACCACATCAATTTGAAATTTATATCATTTGTCATTTTCAAACAATTTAAGTATGATTAGAAAACTAGATCGTTTCTGTGGCTTATCGGTAGCGTGATAGTGCACTAAATCTGATACATGACTCCTGTACAGTGACTTAATTTTAAGGAGCTATTTTTCTTCGCGGTAAAGAAACCAAAAATATTCGTGAATATTTACTTTCCTGGAACACTACTGGGGCTATTCTTATACAGATGTATAGGTGGTATTTTTATCAGGTATTGAATTTCACATTAAATTGTTATACTTTAAACATATCGAAATAAATAATCAACAACTACATGTTGACACAATATAAAAAAAACTCCAAAACATTCCTATCAAAAGCAAGTATCCAAACAAAAAATATCATATATCGTTATTGCAATTTAACCAATCCTGGTATTTTTAAAAACATGAAAAACAAATATTACACTGTGAAGAACAAAGGATTTAAAAACAAGTTTAAAACTGGTATTATTTCACCTACCTTACGAATTAGAGGAGCGACACATATATATATCTTCTACCGAAATATTTCGACAAAGCGTATAGCCTACATGTAATAGTGTTAGAACTCAGGCATTTAGTAGATTTACAACTGAGAATGTAGGTGTGGATCTTTTTTAGCATGTGTGATTTTTATTATGATACATACACTGTCTTACATGTAATAACAGAGCTTCACTTTCCAAAATATAAAAAAAAGTATAAAAAGCCATGGCCGCTTTTCTGATTAAACATTAGATGATGATGATGATGATGATGATGATGATGAAACATGTCCTGGGTTTGTTACTGATATGTATTATCATTATGTATTTGTGAAGGAAATAGCGCCAATTGTAAGATAGGAGTTTACCTCAATCACGTAACCTATGGCCGTACACCTGTAATTGCATTCAAACACGTGCTCTACCGATCACGTGCATAAGTTTGCAAAGACAACAGCCGATTACCATCACTCGAGAGTACAACGTCTAAAGACAGTAAATTAATGTTCAATTATTGCCATTACTATTTCATTATAATTATAATGGTTCGAAGACTCTTTGAGTCTTGACCCAGAACATTTAATGTGATTCTAAATAAGTTACTAAAATATATACTTGTATGTATGTAATACGAATGCAAAATTAACATCATAATATCTAAGTATGATAATAAAAATATCGAAAAACTTTATATTTTTTTTAATGCATGAATATATAGATTTTTAATATCATTTTAATAAACCGAGATTTTTAAATATTTGAAAGCATGCTGATATCAAAAAACATCATGATACATCATATTTATATGATGGTGTGACACCTGTAACAGGTGCCAATTACAGAGTCAGTGAACCGTGACATCACGGACTAATCTCCTCATTTGTCACCGGTACTTTATATAATGAGGTATCACATACACAACCCTCTTATTTATACCTGTTAAACTGACCTTTAGCCACCGAGTCCCCAACTTATGTAAATAGCCATACATATGTCAAAAGCTTCGCCTTCTTAATTACAGAAGTACGCCTTAATTTACCTGTAGGTTTCTTTGAACTAAACGTAGTATTTTTCATATCGATTTCAATTAGACGCAATTATTTGAAAAATTCTTAACATATTTAAAGATAGATATAAAATTCGACTTAATATAAAGAACACAAATATATGGTATACATAAAAAGATAAAAAGTTTTGGTTTTTTAATTTAATATCAAAACGTTTGTCTTTTTATGAATACCATATATATATTTTTTATTTTTTATTTCGACCGAGTGACCGGTTATCCGGCTAACCGTTGACGACCCTAATTTTAACAATTTGTAGTGCCATGAATAGTTGGTGAAGATATTTCAAAAGTATGTCCTTGTTTGCTAATGATATGGTACGTTATTACCTCCCGGTATACCCGTGAACACTCGGAAATGTTCCCATTTCAACAGTGCATACGTTTTATTTGAAGGAGTAATATTATCACTTCAAATTATAATGTTAGGAAATTTCTTACAGTATCAGACACTTTTGCGCGTTTGTTCATAGGGTTTGATCGAAGCTATTTTAGCGTGTTTATGATTATAGTCTTGAAATACTTTGCACCTATGTGTTTGTTGAAGAGATGTTAAAATTATGTCATTTTTAAAGAGTGTAAATATGATGATGTTACCGAAAAAAACCCGAAAAAAAATGTCAAAATACATGACATGGTATAGATCAATTTTTTGTATGATGTACAGAAATGGAAAAACTCTTGTTGGATAGAATGTAAGGAACTTGCAGATTTTCTTGAGTATATTATGAGAGAAAATATAAGTAGATCAAGCACGGGGAGCATTGCTGCAACATAAAGAGGAGCATAGCTGTAACATACAAAGAGGCATAGTTGTAACATAACAAAGAACATTGCTGCAACATATAAAGGAGCATAGCTGTAACATACAGCGGAGCATTGCTGAAACACAGACAGTGCCACATTATATAGAGCAGCATATCAATAACATACAGATGAGGGAGCACTGCTGAAACATACAGAGGAGGGAGCACTGCTGAAACATACAGAGGAGGGAGCACTGCTGAAACATAC
>JAUMHH010155402.1:5384-18511 GCA_032359455.1 Chlamys rubida | reverse complement strand
CTAAAAAGATTAACAAATATAATAATACAAGTAGAATTGTACGGGCTGTCCGTGGTTTGAGAGATACTAGAAGGAAAACAATTTAAAGCGATACACGATTTTAAAATTAATTCCATTTATCGTGACGCTCAAAACATTTAGTTCAACCATCGGTATTTCTTCAAATTGCATTTGTGTTATTTTGTTTTCACAGTTCCCATGAGATTTGAATGCCTATCCCAACTGTAGATGACACATACACCCTGACATCCATTCCGAGATGAGTTCAGCGACTACATACAAATTGTGACAGAATGCAGAATTGTATTAACAACTTCTGTAGAAAAAGAATGTACTATCCTACAGTCACTCTGTGTAACAGCGGTGTTAAATGAGTTTAACAGATACCATCGCATCGAAACTCTATTGACGAAACAGCTTATCTCTTGAATAAGCAAATGTCTAATGCCATGGCAAAGTAATTTATCACTTTTCTCGCACGTGCATAATGTAATTTCCCAATCCAATACTTGTGCAGATTAAAATGTATAGCTAAATCTCCATGTTGCCTTGAGAATTCTATAAATGTTAAGTAATTTAGCTATGCTGCAATCAAATTTGTTCCTGTTGCAAGGATATATGGTGTGGACAGCTTCTATTTTCAAAGTTATAATGATTTTAAATTGACATTTTAATTAAGGCAAAACTTAATATCTGAGGTTGTGGTGAGTGCTATTTGTATTTCTTTCTTATCTGCTTTTATCTGACAAGCCCAAAGAAGGCATAATGCTGATAAATCTTAATACCTAAAATTATTTTTATTTTTTTTACACGAAAGGATTAAATTCTTTGATAATGAAAGTAAAAAAGGAAAATGATGTTAGGACGACAATGTGGATAAAAACAGTAAATAAGAAAACATCAGAACAAAAGAGACGCAATGAGGAAAAGAAGACAGTATCCTTTAACGTGAACTGTAGTCTCTAAGGTAGATACTGTAACAAACTGTAGTCTCTAAGGTAGATACTGTAACAAACTGTAGTCTCTAAGGTAGATACCGTAACAAACTGTAGCCTCTAAGGTAGATACCGTAACAAACTGTAGCCTCTAAGGTAGATACCGTAACAAACTGTAGTCTCTAAGGTAGATACCGTAACAAACTGTAGCCTCTAAGGTAGATACTGTAACAAAGTAACTTTTCTATAAAGTGGACTCATTTATCCATATATCATTCCGACAAGGCTTTATGTGCTACACAACTCACCGTTTTGCAGCTTTTGTTGTTTTGGTACATTTAACCCACTCTATAGACTCACTCTATGCATTGGACAATTGTCAAAAAATAAACCCCGCGTAAATAACCCGTTTTACAGTATATAATACGAAATTAGTTGAAGCATTGGTTGATTGTAATGAATTACAAGTGCTCGTTTGCCTAACCACCAATAAACTGCATGCATTCAGAGGATGAATGTAAAGGGCGCCACTATTTTAACGTTTCATAGTTCAGGCTTTCAACCAATCAAAGTGACTGAAGGTGTTATTCAACCATCCCCTTTTCCTTCAATGAATGACTTGGAAGTCGATAAACCGGGCCAATTGAGACAGAAAATGTTTTTAGTGCAAACTGTTTTAAACATAATCCTATGAACCTCAAAATACACTCTTCGCCAAGGTTTCTGTCTCATATTAAAGCTGGATTGTGATAAAACAAGATTAGTAATCTTAAGGGTTGTTATATCACTGGTCAGCAATCAACCTTACCGCCCATCGCACACTAGCGTGCAAACTTGATACATTACATATCGCTGGCAGCCAGCAGCATCCAGGAAGTATCTCAAAAGGCATCATTTGCGTTTGGAACGGTGTCAATTTAGGAAACCACCAAAGCCCTACTTCAGGCCTTCGTTAACGTGCATCCGCTTTCCAAATGCATAATGTGTATTAGGAAAGGCGACAACTATTGAATAACGGGATGTATTAGCCTAACACGAGGGGAGTGGTGAGTGTATTGTAGTATGGGTAGGGCTACTGGGATGATTAGAACAGTTGAAATGCCAGAGTAGTAGCGCAGCTCTATGTTCACACCTTTCAATATTGCAATTTTATCTTTGGGATACCAAAATAGCTGCCGCCGCCTTTAAACGTGCGCTGAGAAGGTCAAACTTTGCATATTATACAAGCGGCAACTTTCTCATGCATTTTCTGACTCCTCTGTTTCCACTATAAACCGTAGTACAGTAATTGGTGGCCTGCTGTTAGGAAATGGACAGCTAATGATGCAGAGATAATTCGATCATAGCGAACACCGCTGAACAAGCACCTGCTATTTTATAACACAACAATCAAACGGCGATCGCAACCCGAATGTTCTTTATTACCATATATGGTATGCTACAAAATTAATTGGCATATTATGTCCATTATTGCACTGTATGCGTCAGTAATGTGTGATTGGATTGTTGGGATTGTAGCTACAAAAACCGTGGATTATCTCCACTATGGGTCTATAATTTCTATCAAAGCGATGATTAGGAGATAACACTTGGAATAGAGTATGGGTATCGCCTGACTGACTATCAATATTTCCTTTCTCTTTTAACATAGATCGTTCAGGCGTGGCTGCATTCACAATCAGTTTGTTCAACTCGGCTGCATGACACGGGTTTTACATTTAAATCTATTTTACCACTCGGTCCCACAGAATGCTAACATAATTCTATAAAAAGGGGCCTAAAGGCTATCTTTGTATTACAGTAACTGACGTTTTTCATTAATCATTTTGATTAACGGGTAAAATGTAAAATGAAGTATAGCTGATTGTTTGTTTAGTTAATTTTCTTTGAACATTATTGCTCTTGTCATACCCATTCAATTTCAGTTTTAATCTATAATTGTCGTGAATAATGATATGGAAATATCTGCCTGAAGTAATAGTAACTGCAAAATGTGTCTCTTAAATGAAATATATTGTAACGCACGCTGGAAACCAATACAATGCTTCATGTCAGTTTTGACCGTATTTATCGCATACACGTATACCGTCAGAGATTCGTTTGAATCTGCATTTTCTTGGGTAGCTTTACGGTGCTAGCGATTACAGCACAATAATGTTTCAGTTCAACATTGGCATATAGAATCTGCCTGTAAACAAACTTCATCACGGGCTTGCGCCGTAGACATGTACCAAGGTGTCCGTCATTGTAGTCGAGAACGGACAAAGACAAACACAACAGAAGATTAATGACAAGTTTTACAGTTATATGTACCATGATGATGTCATTGGGAATTATTCTTGTTTCTGGTGAAACATAAAATAACAAACATTTATATTTGGTCACCAGCCTGTTTTCTGTTTTTGTCAATCCCCCCTTCTACTTTGAGAACGTGACATTAGATTTACATGACGGGTGTCGCCGATCAAGCAGAAGGCACCTATCGAAAAACCTGCTCTTATCACCAGTGTTCGTTAATTAAGTGTTCTTGTGTATTTCATTGTTCACATTTTGTAATAGTTCCACCGATTTTTATTGAAATTACATTATTGTAAATTTGGATTTTTCTTGTTTATTTTAAGCGTCAGCTCAATCAAAATTTCGTTATATCAAGCAAATTTTATTAATTTGTTTTCGTGTCGTGTGAGTTTGTGAGGACATTAAATACTCATACGACCGTTAACTCACTTTTCTTCAGAGGTATCATTTCACGATCCCCATCTTAGGGAGTCTGTATGTCAAAGTTGAAATAATTTCCAATAGCTTATTCTAAATATAATAATTTCCTCGATACATAAGCCCTATAAGGAAACCTATCTGATAAATCTTTGATACACAGTAAAGAAATTGTACTATAATAATCGTGATCTGTTTTGCCTCGAGATTTTGAGAGGCTCATTACGATTTTCCTTTTAAATTTTGTGTTATTTTGCGTTCCTTATTTTCTTGTCTTTTGTATTTATACTCGTCCTTCTGAATAGAAGTTGTTTTTTCCATTTTCACTTTTCCATTGACTACCAGCACAATTTTGTCCTTTTTTATAGATAATGTGGTATGTCGTCATTGAACCCGAAATGAGGTCTTGTTTTAGTATATTGAAAATTTGATATTAATTTATTTAGCATGTATTTTGTTTATTTGTGTCATTCTTTTAGTTTAAGTGATGATTACACTTAATGTTTCATGACTTTAATAGCTTTTAATGACTTCCTTCCTAAATTGATTCTTTATTTAATACATTCGATAGATACAGCATGTAACATTAAGAATTAAATAGTAAACCTAACATTACAGGTATAGGGAAACTACTAAAAGGTAGCATAAGGGATTGAATTACTGTGTGTACTCACCAGATATAGCGAATCCGCTGGAGCCGACAGCAAGCGTGAGACATACCATGGCGGTGGTGGTGTTCCTAGTAATGCCCACTCCCAGGAGGAAGCACGCCTCCAACCCAAACCCTGTAACACATATTCTTTAAAGTAAATTGTCTGACCAAAACCCTGTAACACATATTCTGTATAGTAAATTGTCTGACCCAAACCCTGTTACACATATTCTGTATAGTAAATTGTCTGACCAAAACCCTGTAACACATATTCTGTATAGTAAATTGTCTGACCAAAACCCTGTAACACATATTCTGTATAGTAAATTGTCTGACCCAAACCATGTAACACATATTCTGTATAGTAAATTGTCTGACCCAAACCCTGTAATACATTGACAAACATATACACACTTTTCATATACCCACCATAACTTTATTCCCTTTTCCCATTTTCAATTTGAGTTTATAATGATTTAAGCTAATATGTTTATACAGATTATACTTATTCACCAACAATATTATTTATTAAATCAATATTTTACTTAATCGTGTTTACTAATAGATTATGAAGCTGATGTCCATTCTGAGGGGATTATAGATCAATAGGGAATACCGATATATAACATATAAGATAAAATGTATATGGGAGAGGGTTGCTTTACAAAGACAATTCGCGGTAAGCTTAGAAGGCCATACCTCCACAATTGAAGATTTTGCGGACCACGGTGGTAGAGAGAATGCCCCGCCGCCGGAGGAAGTCAGCTAGTTGGCCACCGAACGGAACAATGATAGCCATCACTAAATGGGGTAACGCAGATATCAACCCGCTCTACAACAAACAACAGAAACAATGATAGCCATCACTAAATGGGGTAACGCAGATATCAACCCGCTCTACAACAAACAACATAAACAACTATGTTATAGAAGGCAGAGAGTTTAACAGCTGTCAAAGATACTCATCAGTTATTAGTTTTGAGTTTTTTTTAACTTTTGACATCACCTCTCCATCTACCTGTTTAGTTGAGAACAATGAATGCAGTGTGATATGACCAAC
Organism: Chlamys rubida; assembly: GCA_032359455.1. Taxonomy (NCBI): domain Eukaryota; kingdom Metazoa; phylum Mollusca; class Bivalvia; order Pectinida; family Pectinidae; genus Chlamys; species Chlamys rubida. The sequence goes on along the minus strand of JAUMHH010155402.1, from coordinate 13,149 downwards.
ACCAGTCCGCCTCAGAGATGATTAATATATAACTGTAACAATATACAGACTTTGCTCAACTTACAACATACATTTCTTTACGTATAGTGGACCGTTATTAATCGCTGACTTTTTGTTTTCAATACCACAGAAACTGACAATCCCTACCTCCAGGAAATAGTAATACTTTATTTATATCTGGCAGACTTGTAATCGTTCCTTTTTACTGTTAAACTTTAATATTGTCGACTTTTTCATTAGTAACCTGATTAAACAGTGGCTGCCTTCGGAATGTTTCTTAACAATGCACATTAGTCTTTTATGTCTTTACAGCATGTAGGCGTTATGCTTCTTAATTGTCAGACAGCTCAAAATAATCCAAATCAGATTGAAAATGAAGAGAAACATTGTGATGAAACCACCAGCTTAATTAAAAAGTAAATACGCCACAGATTAAGAAACTGTCTCCGTAAATTCAAACGTTGAAAATTAAAAAAGAAAACCAGAAACTAATATATTAGATTCTAACAGACGCAAAATAAAAATTACTTAACTCCATAGAGAGAACCTCGATAATCTGGTCTATGCATTTAGACACAAAACCGGTGTAAAGCGAAACCTCGCTGATTTAAAACAGTATAACACCTCGATACATAACTGGGGTTTGTATGTAATGAGGATTATTGCTCAATTTTTCTGACAATAATATCTCCGATAAGAAGTTCTGTTAAAGATATGAGTGACTTCTTTTTAAATTAGAATTACAGTTTGTTTAGTTACAGGTGAAAGCATTTGAATATTTACTCAAATAATAATATAGTAATGAAATATTATTATAATATTATCAGATAATCTAATACAAAAAATTAAAGGGATTAATTTAGTGACGCTTTTTTTAATTAGTTCATTCGATTAAAGATATATAATAGCTTATTCGCTTTGATGACGTTGTGATATTTTGAAAAAAATTTATAGTTCATTTAGGTACCCCTTAAATACACATATGTTCTCTTTTGTCGTTTGTTGGTGATTGTTTTGAATTGTTACATTATGTATTCAATCTTTCTCTGGGTTCTCCGGTTTCCTCCCACATTTAGACCCTCTGCGCGCTAACATGCGGGTTAACAAGAGTGATAAATATAAGTTGTAATAACTTGTTTCATAATTGTTCTAATAACTAAATTGTATGTCTATATTTAGATGTAATTATATCAGACATTTACGGTTGGCCACTGAGCCCCACCGATTCCTCACTGTAAGTATAACAACTTTAATACAGGATATACTCAAGTTGAACTTACCTTTGTGACATCAAACTTAAAAACTTCATTAAAATACATAGGCTGACTGATGATGAGGAGATAGAATGTCCAGCTACGACAGAAGTTGGCCACTATAATGGCGTACACAGGCATGGAGGTGAAGAAGCTGAACCATGGTGTGCTCATATCCTGAAACGAAATAAATACCACGTCAGCTTACAGACACAACACACGAGAAAACACATCTCTCGCAAACCCGATACACCACATTTACTCAATGTGTTTACTACATCGGAGGGGAATATTATAAAAATGTGAAAGGGTTGGAGGTGTGATATGGTTGCTATTTCGAATTACTGAATACAAACAGTATGAATGTTTGAGTTACATATCATATATAACGTAATTATAACGTTACATATATTAGTTGTTTAGTTATTACTTTATTACATTAGTTTGCTGCTGACCCCTACGGGATTAAAGGGGGTCAGTAACATCCAGACAAGCAAACTAAATCTATTGCATTGAGTACCTTTATAGATTTAGAACAAGACAGAACAAAAGTTAACTCCAAACTCTAGTGAACGAATCAACGACATTTTATTCCGAAGCGCGCCAATGAAATAAAATCATCCTCTTTTTTCGTACTGATGTGGCCGATGATCGATTGTCGGTGCACGTGTAGAATTCGGAATTTTGTTATCATATCATAGAGCTCCTAAATTATAATAACCAAACAGACTCATCTGATGTAACCTGAAGAAACTTTGTAGAATTCTTAATGTTATTCTTAATGCTATTATTATATTATAGAACTACAATGGTTACAATACGTAACGTGTATTTTTATATAATTATGTTATTTTACTACACTTTAGTCTCAAGGATATATTTAGGATGGAAATAGGAAGGAACAAACATACAAAATGTTGCTGATAGCTTTTATGTACATGTAAGCTTACACTAAAGTATGTATATATATACGATTGAATGGCCCGCAAACAATTCCACATATAAATATTAGAATTAGAACAATAAAGTTGTCTGGACATAAAATTGACAGAATTATGCTTATTCTTTATGATCCGTTAATCTGACCATTTACTGAATTGCTTTACATAATCAGATAGTCCTGTGATACACGTGTTTTTAACATTCCTCCAAGAACAAATAATAAATTTTAATATGTTTTCTAGTTTATTTGTTATAAGAATACAAACATGATATTGTCGACCGGATTACCTTCTTTATTATTTCAATCCCATCTCATCCTGTTTCTTTCCACATGAATGGTGTATTTGGAGATGTCTAGTTATATTTATGCATCGGGGTAAGACCTCCAGACCAATGTAGAAACTACTCATGTGTGAATGTTGTTGGGAAAACAGATAGTTACCGCTAGGTTTTGTCGATAATGATTGTATTTTGATTGTCATGACCGTTCGACCGTTTCTTAAATTATGTGATCTTCGTATTAAGTGCTAATGCAATATTGAAAGGGCTCTATGTAATATTGAGCAGATGATACGTCGATCGTAAAGCCTTACTGTGCTAGTCTAACCCACTCTAAAGTGCCGCGTGTATATTTCCGACAGAACATAGATAAAATGTTTCTGATGAGATCGAACAGGAAAAAATATACAGGGAAAATAACTTGTTATTGAAAAGTCTCCGGAAAGGTTCTTCCAACATAGATAATGTTCCGGTACAGAAGACGAAAGCTTAATGTCATCTGATTCGTCTTTAGATATAATCTTGTCAAACGTGGAAGTTGTCGGAGAGGAAACACATGACACGTCTATTGTTTCCTGTGTGATGTCTGTACGGTACCTCTCAATAGGTAGCGTTCTCCGTGAAAGGAAATCCAATTCTATTAAATGATTAAATGATCCCTCTGGTTGGTCTGTCGATCTGTTTTCGAACCCAAAGTTAATGTGCTCAAAGTTTGAAAGCATATAGAGGCTAATGTTTAATCAATAAGGCCCAGGGAAAACCATTAAGTAACAAAGGGGCACGGCGTATTCGGGATGAGGGAAAATCTAATTATTGACTAGACTTGTTTTTAAAGAGGAAAGTGCACTTTCGACCTATCAAATCAGCGCGATCCATTTGGAAAGACATTCCACCTAGATGTCTACTACCGGCCAATCTGGCACTGTTTCTGTCGAACTATATGCAAACATTATATATTAGTAAATAAGATTGTGGAGATTCGGGACTACGCTGAATATAATAACATTAAGCTCTACAGTAAGGAGGAATGATCATAACACACTTCCAAGACACTAGCAAGATAAAAACATGCGAGTCTGTTCCCTGGTAGATCGATAATGAATACAGATGTATGGATATGTCCCTAGTATATGTCTATAGTGTACTTGTGTACAGTAAAGGTGATTTAAACATGTATTTCTATCAGGCTTGATGAAGATATCGTAATGTTTGATCATCAGTGTTATTATCTATTATGTAAATGTGACAAGGTCATAATTAAAGTAAAAGTAAATAAACTGAAAATTACCGAAACTACGTGTTTGTAAATAACTGACATTATATACAAGTTGGCAATGATTGATTCACAAGAGAAATCCTAATTCTTACAAAATAAGAACAGAAACAGATTACTATATCTGGGTTCATACACCAGCTTGTAGTGATCTCATCCATTCTAACATTTAAATGAAAGGTAAAATGTCAAGTTCCATTATATATTTTAATCAAAAGTCATAATCCAGTCCACTGTCAGATTTATAAACTAAAACTATCTGTTTGTAGCCGAGGTCACTTATATGTTGTCAGATAAACAACATTGTATGATTCAATATTTGTTGCTCTTATTTTAAAATATTTGACATACAATTTCGTTTTTTGCAATGATAAAATAAAATGCAAAAAATCGTACATTTTAATGTTGAATAAAAAAGATATGCAACTTTGGCCAAATATTAAATGACAAAAGAATACAAGGACATTTTTGTTTTTTATCAAAATTAATGTTCTTTTTTTTAACAAACGTATTTTCTGCGTCACAATAATATCTACGGACGAGTATTTTGACAAAGGTTCGTCCAATAACTCCAAGTTGCGATTATAATATTGAGAACAGATTGCTGACACCGACACAGAGTGAAAACAAAGTCCACTCTCCAGTCGACAGGCAGCGATGGTTGCGCAGATCCTCTGATGTATTTAATTGATCAGTGTTTTAATTTGACGTTTTAGTCGACAAGTCAGTACCAGGTATGCCCACCCAACGCAACGATAATTGCTCTAATACTCTATGTATTTAATTCATTAGCGTGCTTATTTTTTCCATTTGAATGTTATTTCATTCCTTGATCAGAATTAACGTTTGCTTCGCGATGCTATTGTTGTGAATTCGGTATTTTACGCATTTTTCTGTCTAGTTCGTTCGAGAGATTCTCTATTGGGCGATAGAACTGTAGGCCATCTAGTCAAATGGATATGAATCGTTTGAAAACAACAATTTCTGGCAGCTTCTTGCAATATCTGGGCATGTATTTTAATGCTGAAGAGTGTAAAAATGCTAATGCACATAGGAAAAAGCAAGGTATTCCGGGATATGGTCTATGTACATAGTGGACGGCCGTTACATTGTCTTTCATAAGAGCCAAAGGTGTTTTCACACCACGCATTGTCCCTCCCTACAGAATTAACTCCCTCTAAGGTGATCCCTCTCCATAACGAAAATTGTGAGAAAAGATAACCTTCCTCTAGCGACCCATGCTAAATTGTCTATAGGGAATGTACACGGGAATAGTGCCGATAACAATAGGATGTGCACCCTAAGATAAATAAACACAACTCACCTTACATGATGTCGATTCACCTATCGACGTTTCTATATATATCTTTTCTTCATTTGAGATATATGGACTGTTAGACGGTCTTTCGAATGAGAAAAACCACCATATAATCGACCAAATGATCCCAAGGACACCTAAATAAACCAGAACAAATAAAAATAATTACCAATCAGGACACGCACCTATGTATAATTATGTTTGTATATGTACGAAAAACTTTATCTTCGCTGACGATGGCTGCAAAGCTTAGAAACGTTACCGATGATCAACTATACTTTCCTTGTTAATTCTAGGATTTTCAGACGCAATATGAACAGTACGGGCGAAAATACTTTTATCCAACTTCCGTTAATAAGTATAAAATGAAGGGCAAAACAATATTCAGGTTAATTCTTTTGAGCAAGATAGCCATCAATTGCTGTGGAACATCAATATCTTAGTCAGCATTTAGATTATTGACTTATAAAAACACATCTCACCAAAAACATAGAAGCCCGCCTCCCACCCGAATTGTTTAGTGAGTATTCCGGAGAGTGGCATTCCAAGTACAGCCCCGGCGTACGAACCTAAAATTAAGACAACGTCAATCAATATTAATAGTTGTATAATATTGAACGTTTTAAGTTCAAGATAAGAATATTTCTTAAGATATCTGAAGAAAGATACGTCTTACACTTCAATAGCTGTAAATATTGTACATTTTATCATACATTGTATCTTGACCATATGTAAGATGAGCTTCATGCTCAATATGTTATCAAGAATAAATAAAGCCTTTATTATTATAATGTCCCTTTATGATCTAATATTAATGCAATCAATTATCCTCGTAACATATATCTTTAGATTGTGAGTTTGGCAATAATGATAATTTTATAAATCTATTGTGATTACTGACTATAATTGTATAACATGTTTCCACAACATTTATATTATACATCTTATTACATTAAAAACATACACCTAGACTTAATTCGCTACAAGTAGTAGTATTTATATGAACACGACATACCGCAGAATGATATGGTAGCAAGCTTCGACCTCTCCAGGGGCGGAGCCCAGTGTCTCCATATACCGTGACAGGCGGGGTAAGTGACACCCTGAAACAAACACGTCACATGTATTTAAATAAAGGTCTGGAATCTTCAGGACAAACTAATCTACAAATATTCCGAATGAAAATTCGACTATGATTCGATAGACCGCGTGACCCAGCTACCATAAGATAACGAAGCAATTAACTAATTAAATGTCAATAATTTCATAAAAAACAAATAATGTCATGATTACGCTATTCCGCACGTGGTGTATTCGTGTACAAGTATTGATAAAGGTGTGTGTGTATACATCATATATAGTCGAGTCATATTCTGCAAAGCCGGAAGTCATTATAAATATCCTCAATGTCAAACATCCTACAATATGTGTCAAAAACACTTTCGACAATAATTTTTATTGTTTTTATCTCAGTACCACTGATGATGTGGCCTTTTGGTTATTTTTTATATTTACTTGTTTACATTCTTTAACATCAAACACTACAGGTTTTTCTTATTCCTTGACCAATTCATCGTTTTTCATTTCTTTTCTGTCTAATCAAATCAAAGGAAGTATCCGCTTTGTATCCTACCGCAGACTTGTGTTTACACATACCTGTTCTTAATCAACAGAATAAGGAGATACATTGTATCATGAACTTATCAAAACACAGACACCACATCAGAAAAGTCTCATGTCAGAAATATTGAAGATAACTGTCGAGCTGTAATTTTGCCTATTTCATCTGCGTTGGTGCTCGCTACTTTGAAATTCAGACACGCACACACAATTATGAGGTAACGTGTGTCAGGTGAATATCGAAAACCAATAATTGCCTTTTTAAGGACGTTTCCTCTTCATTACAGTTTTATGACGTGATTTGATAGCTGGTGTGTCTGATTATTAAACAGGTATTGACATTACCCATAAAACAAATGTCACGAGCCACGGCCTAATTAAACTTGTATCGGTTTTCATTGCTTTAGCGATTTCCTGATTGTATCGATTTACTGTTGGAAATACACCTGGAATATCACTTCATAAAATAAACGGGCACTTGTCACGCAAAATGCAAATGTATTAATATAAGAAATGAAAATATAATACGTGAAAATTCGATATTTTGCTGGCATGGAAATCTATAAAAAATAAATTATCGAATACTGTTGTGTCTGTCTTTATCTGATTAGAGTGCTGTTATAATAATGGCTGTTCTTATAAAAAAAAGTCTTCTGAAATTATTAAAGTGACATGTTTTACAAGAATAGTTATGCTTAAAACACTCATATTAATTGGTTTAAATTTATTTATTCAAGTAATGAAATACATGGCATGAATAATACAAATCCCTAAGGAAACAAGTACTGTGTACTTATATAAATCCTTCTCATCATTCTAACGAACTAGTTTATTAATTAAAGTTGTCCGTTATAATAATGCTTGCGCCAAGAACATAATTAATCATTTAAGAAGCTGACGTTTTCGTACTTAATGTTTATTATGTGTACACTCAAGAAAAAAATCAAGTCTAATTAAAGTAACATGTTATAACAGTCAAACACCAGTTCTAATTAAAGTAACCTGTTATAACAGTCAAACACCAGTTCTAATTAAAGTAACCTGTTATAACAGTCAAACACCAGTTCTAATTAAAGTAAC
>JAUMHH010155391.1:0-18511 GCA_032359455.1 Chlamys rubida | reverse complement strand
AAATCTTTTAACAGGTTCTTTTGAATGACTTCTAATCATAAATACTGATATATTGCCTGTAGCTTTATTTTAGATCAATTTTAAGGTTACAAGTTTGAGATTTATACCAGGTGCGCGATGCAGGCCCATTGGGCCTCTTGTTACAAATGTTGTGGTTTCAGCATTTTGATGGATTTAAAATAATGTAATGTTTATTGATTCATCACAACGATATACATGTACATTTCACAAATAATTTTCGATAGCAAGGCGGCAACAACATATTTGAGCTCTTACTGAGATTCGTCGGTTTAACATGAAAAATCAAAGCTAAGTTTTGATACAAACGGTTCTTGTAAACTTAATTCGCGAGCTTTCGAAAACGTCTGTTTTCTTTGTCAAGCAAAGACTGCAAATGTCCGGCGTTTCGACTCTAAACCGCTGAAAACTACTTACTTAGCCACAATGTACCGATTCAGTAAAGTCAGCTGTCAGAAAATATCGAGACATTTCGCCAAATAGCACTACACTACTGTAGGCAGTCAGAAGGACGGGTAATATTTTTACTCATTCCGCTCCTTGGTGGTTGTTAAAATAGGGCCATAAAGATGACCAAGCTAGTGGCTCACTCGTCTCTGTTCATCGATTTTCCTTTCCTCCTAACCTAGATGGGGATTTCTGGAAAATGAGAAAAGTCATAGAATCTATGCGAGTTGTTTTCAGCGGTTTAGAGACGAGACACCGGTCATTTGCAATCTTTGCATGACGAAGGAAACAGACGTTTACGAAAGTTCGCAAAATATGTTTTCAGTTACTGTGCGTGTTCAAAACAAACTTAGCATCGAAGTTATTGGAGTAATTTGTGTCCGTTCTACTTGGAATAAGTTACAGAAAGTCGGTCTGGGTATCAAGTAAAAATACGTTCAGCGTTAAAACAACCGTAAATTATAAACAACGTATAAGTTTTATATTAATAGTTATAGAAGACTGTGCATGAACAAATATGATTTGTGGTGAAATGTCAGTTTTCAGACAAAACAACAAGGTTTTCAATAAACAGTTTCACCAGTTAAAATATTATGCATGAGGAAATACCTTAACTTGTTATATCAAAACTCCTAAGGTCATCAGCCGATCATAGGTTAGTGCTTATAGGAGGAAAAGTTGACCCTAAAACGCCACAGTACAGAGAGGGGAGTGATGACCTGAGTAGCATCAGTACAGTATACTGTGGGAAGAGATAATCAGAGGAAGCAACGGTATATAGACGGTAAAAATGAGATGTACACAGTACATTTAAGGAGAGGTGACCTGAAATGAGCATTGTAAATAGACAGAAGTGACTTTTGGTAGCATCAGGACATAGAGTGGTGATATGACCTGAGGAAATCACAGTCCATAGAGTGCAAAGATGAAGTGAAGAGGTCACAGTACATAAAGGAGGGGACTTAAAGTAGCTCAGCATACAGGGTAGAGATACGACCTGAGAAAGTCTCAGTTCATAGATCTAGAGGGGAAAGGGAAACTGAGATGACAACAGTGCATAAAGAGGTGAGGTGGCCTGAGACAACAACTGCTCATATAGAACGTGTATGCTGCCTGAGGTAGCCACAGTACATCGAAGGGAGATGGTACTTGAGCTATAGGCAAAGTATAAAGAGAGAAGAGATGATTCGAGGACGCTACAGTATATAGAAGGTAAAATATTAACTCAGGTTGCCAAAGTACATTGACGGTGACTTGAGATATACAATGTTATGAGGGGAGAAGAGGCCTGAAGAAGTTAACTGTGCTTTTTCTCTTCATTCTATGAGTGCATGTGTGTCTGTAATGTACTGAATCTAACTCAGGCAATAGATGACTAAATTCCTTTTGCATTTTCGGCAACAGCGAAAACAGCAAGTTAAACAGTTTCAGCGGACAAACAATTTGTGTCGTGGTTTGAAGAAATTGACGATGCGTACCTTTGGGAACTAAAGTTGAAATCAGGATTGACCCAACACGACAAATGATACCAGATTGCAGTGGGTTACAACACTTTTTTGTGAGTTAAATTAAATTACTAACAATCGATTTTGAGTGCACCAACAAGCAATTTTTGAATGACAATCTTAAGATGTTCCTTTTACCAGACTACGACTTCAAAGTTTTCTATCCAGTAAGAATTAAATAAACACGTTGATTTGGTAATTAGAAAACTCGGCCTTAGAAAACAGTTGAACGAGTTCTTCCCATCAGCTCGTAGACATACATTTGACTGCTGACAGATAAGTCACGAAAAAAATGTTAATTGCTCCCAAACAATATCAGCTGTGTACATGTACATTTTCTACCGCCATTATTAGATATTTTAGAATCAATTGCAAACTTTTCATACGCCCTATAATTAGAATTATAATTACAAATATTTAATTTGAGGTTTCTTAACGATGCTAATCATATTTTACAGCATTCATATTAAGAACAAATACAATGCGGAAACAACCTAATATTAAAATAAATAAATAGTAATTACAAAACAAAACCCACTTAACGTGGGCTTAAAAACATCTGTTGAAGTGCTGTATAATATAAAATCTCCCACATTATTCTCCGCATTAAAGCCATTTTGGTCTCTGTGGAGTATAACATATAGATAGATAGATTATACCAACCTATTTATTATAATACTTGCTATAACGGTTGCTTCCCCTTGTAGTGCTCAGTCTATGTCTATTTGAACTAATCGGAGACATCTTCACTGTGACAACATCGAATAAAACCCGCTGAAATATATATTTATAGGTTTACATATAACAGATAAATATGAAATAAAAATGCCAACATATACAATACAACTTACAGTCAATCATATTTACTCCAAACATTAAAATCTGGCTAATGAAAACGACATATTTCAGTTGGCAAAGAATTGTCTCATAAGCTTAATGCTCCAAAAACGAACTACACTGTGTATGTCTGTAATGGATTAATTTTCTAGGTCCAATGGGTCACAAATTATCAACGTTCATATTGGAAATATATTGTTTCCGACTCTAATCCCTAAACCTGGATGTTTCCCGGTTGTATCCTGTTGTCCTTACTGTCGTTTTTCCACCACTCAATGTTTCACAGATACGCTTTGAAATTGCTAGCAAAAAAAGTCAGTGAGGATTTTCAGATGCATGAGTGTATACATCTTTTTTTCTAGAGTACAACTTGATGTCGCGATTAGTAACAGCAAGATTTAAATATGAAAAGTTAATGTGTCTGCCACTGAAAGAATAGAAATATGGAACGTTTTAAGAATCATCATTGGTAATGCTGTACACATACCTGTGATTTTTGCTCAACTCAGGATTATTCCTGATTTGGTCCGTCTCATAATTTAGTCTGACTAATCTTACAGTAGAGGATGTCATAATTCTATTTATTCTTTTTTTTCTTCAAAATTTTAAAAACGCAAACATATTTCATTCTGTGTGAAATAGTATCTTTGAAGGGAACTTTTATTACGCCGATCAAGCTAGACATAAAAGTGATGACAGTTTTGTTATCATTCGCCTAGGGAAAAGCGCGCAAAAATACTGATGTTTAAAAAAACAACTGAATTTTCTCAACATATAAAAGCGTGCATTCACGACTGCTATATGTAACGTTGTGTCGTTGACGAAAACCATTATGTATATGAATATCAATGTTCAGATAATAATAGACTTGCACTTGTTCCTAAACTTAATTTCGATTATCTTGCTTCTCGCTAAACAAATCACATTTAATTTGTCAAGTTACCACAATATACTGACGTGAGGTTACCGGTGCTTGGTGGCGGTCACGTGATATTGAGGCTGGCAGGAGACAGGACGAGCATGATGGAATGGCTGTTGACAGGTCCAGCCCCACCTCAGTGTAAGCGTTGATATAGGTATGCAGACTGCTTGTACGGACAAAAATGTGGTGGCCACTCCATGGGGGGTACACCGGTAATCAAGGTTACAGCCATTTCAGTCCATCCCGAGACAGCAAACATGACTCTACTGGGACTGTTGAATTTTCCATTAAGTCGGAGTTGGATATTTTATAACTTACAAAGAATAGTACACATGTTGTAGAAGAGATTAACTAGAAGAAATTAAAAATTGTAACGTATTAGCGTTAACATCGTCGAGTATCATCTTTGGTGTCTTACCTACCGTGAATACATGTCTCATGTCGATTGGCTTTTGACTTGCAACACAATTAAGGTTTCGAGAGATGTACACACACGCACACACAAACGCACACGTAATTGGACATGTACATTTTGTAATAGATGCAGTATGCCAATAATGAATTACACTGTACCATACAGTTGTTTCGTCTGATGCGAGGGGCCAAAAAGTTGGAAATCTTATATCAATATTGGTCCAAACTACTGTTCAAACAGGAGGGCAGGTGCATTTAACTCAATCATATTAATTTATGAAATTTGAGGACTACTGGTTAATTCCAAATAAATAATTAGTAAAGTGTGTATAATATGAAACGTGCCACTACTAGAGATTGATGTGGCCATCAAGGTTTACGGCTAACCTCGAAAACTGATGTAGTTTTTTTCCTGATGGTAAATGGTTAAACAGAACGACGTTGTATACTAAAAACTTTTATTTTGTACAAAACTAAAACATAAACATGTACCCGTCACTGAGACATCATCGTGTAATATTATCTGAACACATTTTGTATACAAATATCTACAACATAGCTTATTTAACAGTAATTTATAAACATATCGTTAGAAAAAACATAGAATTTGTCATGTTTCATCATAAAAACTAATCTGAACACAATATAAATTACATACAACCATTGTGTGAATATGTCAAAGTACTAAAGGCCAGGAAGATAATTGATTGGACCATAGATCGTATTTCATACATACTTAACAACCAATCAAAACAGCACGATTATGTCGTTATGTATATATATATACTTTAAACGTACCTCTTTTAGCGGAGTTTCTTTGTGTTATCTCTGGTGATTAAAAGGTCAATTTTCTATGAAGCTCTAACTACAAATTACATATTAACTGACCGTACATTTACTGATGCCAGAAGTCGGTGGAATAATTTATGATTGTCCCAATAAAACATGAGTAACCTCGCTGGCTAAACTATGAGAGCTCGTATAAAATCTAGAGAATACTTGAGTGTTAACAAAACTTAAAATCAAAATCGACGAAACTAGCAATAGGGCAAGTATTAGGAAGATTTATGCGGACGCACTTTAAAAACTATACGGAGAAAAAGATCAAATGTTCAATAAGGGTAAGCTTCTACTATTTCTTATTGATCGTAAGTTTGGTCATACGTGTAATCGTTAATAATTGCTACTAAAGTACGTTAACTGTATATTTAATCATACCAAAACTTCAAAATGAAATATTTCAACATGATGCCAGAACAAAACCCATCCCTATTAAGACTACATCATGAAATATTGCTGTAAAAATACATTTGCAAAACGATGAATAAAAACGTTAATGCTGTACATTATTGTTAAGTTTAACGGTAAGTGTGTATATTAAATGTCCCACACATAGGACATAAATCGCTTTTAAACATTATGAACTTCCATCTTATGTACATTATGAATCTTGCATTTATTAAAATTAGTTTTTAAGGTAGGACAAGAACGAATGTTCTCGAACATAATGGTATCAACGACTTTCATAAATTTGCATTAAAAATTAATTAATTGGCAATGCATAGTAATGTAACTGACATGTAAATAATTTATACCAATCACCAGGTGAGAAGCAGGTAACTTTGAACACATGTTTATCGGTGTAACAAAAAGGGCTTATTGTCAACTCACATTTTGTAGATACATACTGAACACAATCTTAAAAGCATTATTGCAGTGCGAAAAATGTAAAATGTATGGCACAAAAAATGTACACGTTAGGAAAAGATGACACTTATAATTACATATTTTCCTTTTATAATCACCAAGTAAACAAACATTTAATGCTGTTCGTCAAACGATTCAGAAATGGCCATGTATTTAATGGATTGTAAACATAAAAATAATAAGTTTCTTCCTTAAACAGGATTGATTTGTAGAATTTATAATACAAGCTATGAAAACGTATAAAAATTATCAAAAATATTGATGTGGTAAATGGATTAACTAAATAAAGATGGCATGCATGGGTTTAACATCCAATAAATCACAAATCAGTTCTTTACTATATAACAAAGCGTAAACATGTACTAAGTATTTGTGAGCGTATTTAAGTGGACAAGTTTAGTTTCTTTGGCAAAATACAAGAAAGAAAATGGAAAACATCCTAAAATTCTAATAAATACGTGAGGTTTTGAATTTCCTCTTTTTTTCTTCTAAAAAAGCCTAAGATGTCGATAATAGATAATGGCGCGTTCATGGCACGGAATCGAGGTAGGAACGTTGTTTGTAATCGTACTTCACAATCAAAACTTGCCAATAAAAAACACAAATAGAGCGGTTTCTTTAGGAAAAAACATGATAAGCACAAATGTAGCCACGAACATCTAGTATACAAAATATTGGTCCCAAAATTGATCAGTCTAGTTATTCTTCGTATAATTCATATTCAACACTCCTTCAATTCCAGCGACACGACATATTTCTACTCTTCCAATGAATATTTGCAATGACACGAACCTATATACAAAAAAGTAAGTCCTTTTACACGTACGCTAATGTCGTCACTTTTGTGTCCGAATCAAAGAAGTATCATATATGTACACCAGCCGCCATCGCGCTGCACAAAAGTATGTCCATGGTCAAGATGAGAAGATCATGATGATGCACGGTCAATATGAGAAGATAATGAATGAGGAACTATCCACTAATGTTGTCTAGTTAATAGTATATCTTGTCGCATCAAAAATGTTTCTCTGTAATACCGTCTAAATAAAACATGCTGGGCTTAACCTGTGCAAAGTATCCGGAGTACATGTCTTTCTATGTAGTTGCAGTAATCTGATTCCCTCGATGGACTTCTCCACCTTGGACGTGAGTTTTCAAGTGTTTGTTGAGAGTTTGTTTATCTTCCTGATTTTCACCACACACGAAACACTTGAAGGTCGTCTCCGTCATGTGAAGAAGTTTGTGACGTTGTAGACTACTGAGAAACGTGAAGCCTTTCTTGCAGATCTCACACCCATACGGCTTCTCGCCTGTGTGGATACGACGGTGGTTAGTCAGCGTCGATTTGTGATTGAACGCCTTCGGACACAGATCACACTTGAAAGATCGGGCGTCAGAATGGACTTTCAAGTGAGACTTGAGATCCTGTTTTTTCAAGAACACCTTTGCACACACATGACAGACCAGAGGAATCGAAGGACCAGAGGACTTTCGACCACGTTTAGGTTTACTTGGATTTTGACCAACATCATTAGAGTTGAACTCATATTTATTGTCGATCAATGGGTCACCAAGGTGTGCAGACTGTCCATCTGCTTGGTGGTATGATCCACCATTAATATTGAATACGTTTTCTTGTCCTATCGAGCTCCCCACAGAAAGATTACAAACTTGGCTTAAGCTATCATCCCCGTCATCTTCCTCATAGGACAAATCGTGCGTTTCCATATCTTCTTCATCCTCCATCCGTGCTTCATCGGTGATGTCATTCTTATCGGACGCGTTTGTCATTGCAGAGTCATGGGGTGTTACATTTACGTCGCCTTGCCCTTGGACATGGACCATGCCGCCTGGATTCGTATTTGCCAAAGTCAAAGATGAGTCTGCATTGTTGTTAAAGGGAACATCAGTCGGTAGATGTTCTATGTTAGAGACATTGCATCGACTTTCACTGGGATTCATGAGCTCTCTGTGAAGACCATGCTTAAGAAGGACGTGTTGATATAAAGAGTCTTTATCAGAAAAAGTGGCATCACATAATGGATAACGACAGGAGCAACTGCTACTGGTATCAGTGTGGGTGGACGCATGTCTGTTGAGGCTGTTGATGTGACTGAAACGCCGTTTACAGATTTGACATTGATACGGCTGTTCCCCTGTGTGGGTTCTGATGTGTTTCTTCATGTTGAAACTGTAACTGAATGTTTTTCCACAGATTTCACACTTGAACGGTTTCTCACCAGTATGCACACGCATGTGAGATTTGAGGTAGTACTTTTTCTTGAAGGATTTTCCGCATTCCTGACACACATGCATATCTGATTCTGGTGTTTGCTCACTTTTATTTACTTTCCTGTTCTGAACGTCAACAGCTTCTCTGAACCGTGCGAACTTTTCAGTTACCAAAGGTCTTGACGGGGTTGGAATTTTCTCATTAAATGGTACTTCCAAGCCTTTATTTTCCTGCATGCTTCTCATAAGTCCAAATTGCTGTGCCTCAATGTAGGAATTCATCAGATAGGCGGACATCACCATGCTAGGGTCCATCATAGGCATATCTGGTAGTTGAAATGGTAGCATTCCCAGACCTTTCGGCATTTGCCAAGGCATGAACGTGTTTCCTGCATTGAAATGCTCCATATTTCTCTTGGCTTCATAATGTTGTATTTCCTCAAAATACTTGTGCGACTGACTGTGTGTAGCCTCGTTAAATTTGCTTAAGGGTTCCTCCGGATTATCACTTTGCTCCTCACTTTCGTTTGAAACATCTGCCTTTTCGTCATGCTGCCTTTGTTGATATTGCTTTTCGCCATTTGTACGATTTTCATATAAACGTTCTTTGGTAGGTATGTTTGGAGAATAACCATTGAAGTCTTGAAATCCTTCGGACGACATTGATTTATTCGCACAAATTCGCTTCGTCGAATGAACTTCTTCAGAGTGTGCATGTGTGTCATTGGATGGTAAAGTCTTGGATACAGATGTCTGTAATTTCTTGTTCTGCAAAGAAGTTAAATGTTCTTCAAAATCGTCCTGTGTATATTCATTATCGTAGATACCGTGTATTTTAGACATGTGTATCTGCAGGGCGAAGTTGTGGGCAAAGAATTTGTCACAAAGTTTGCACTTGAAAGGTGACTGTCCGACGTGTAAATACATATGTCGATTAAGACTGTTCTTTTGAGCGAACTTCCGCTGGCACTGAGGACATTCATATGGACGCTCCCCAGTATGAATGCGAACATGCTTTGTCAGATTAAAGCTGTGAGTAAATCCCCTCCCACATGTCTGACATTTGAATGGCTTATCACCAAAATGGACTCGCATGTGGGATTCAAGGTAGTATTTTATTGGAAATGATTTCTCACATTGTCCACACACGAACGGCTTTCCTTCTTTGTGTTCTTTGATATGGTCTTGCTGTTCAATCTTTAAATCAAATGTTCTTGGACAGATGCTGCATTCATAGACTTGGTCAGTGTGCGTTTGGATGTGTGCTTTGAATATGTCCTTATCTGCGAACATCCTGTAGCAGAACTCACAGAAGTCTGTCTTGTCTTTAAAGTGTATTAACAGATGTTTGTTGAGGGCCAAAGTTGACGAGAATTCATCACCACAGTAAGGACATTTACTGGATTCCATAACGTCTTCCATCTCGTCAGCACTCTGCGACGTTTGAGAAGCATTTTCTCCAAAACCCAGATGCATCATATCCACAGGTGAAGGAGACAAACTTTCTTGATGATATTGTTTTGAATGATACAGCAAATGCAAACGATCATCAAATGTCATCGGGCACTTTTTGCACTTGTGTGTTCTCTCTTGAGGTTCACAGCTCATCTTCATGTCCATTGGACTTTCACGGTATTCAATCTCTTCTGGTTCAATTTTTTGTCGTAAACCATGTCTTGACATGTTTTCTGACATCTGCATGTTTAACTTGTTTGTAGACAAATCTAAAGCGCAGTCCGAATCTACTTGTGTGTCAACATCATCATTCCATGTGTTCCTACTGTAGTTAGAAACAGCTTCAACAGGTTCTTCTTTTATTGAGAAATCAAGTGCCACTGAACATGTTTTCATACTTAGATCTAATGCAGTTTCATCCATGAAACAACCACTCCTCTCCTCATCCGAGACATGTCTTATTCCCTCAGGAGAGGCAGTCGCTGGTTGATGATTGATATAGGTTCCGGACTTCATAGACAAGTTCATACCTTGATCAATACAACTGTCTAAAATAAGCTTTGAATCTGAAAGACCACTTTCCCTATGTTCTCTTTTATACAGTGATATACCAGGCTGACAAAAGTCTTTCTTGTGTGAGGCATCAGTTGTTTGATCCATAAGATTGTTAATTCTAAATTGATCTTGGAAATAGATTTTTTGTGACTGGGCAATGTTCCATGAGTCATTCAGATCAGAGTCTATTCCTATGGTGGAATCTACTGATTCGTCATCACTTTTGAAATCGTGGTTATAAACATTGTCATGCTTCTTCATGTGTCTGTTAAGGCTACTCTTCAACGTGTATCTTCTGTGACATATGTCACATTCAAACGCTGGTGTTTTGTTTACAGTTGAGGCTTCAAATGCAGAAACGTGAGACTGCATATGTATGAGGAAACCGCGCTTGTCGTTGAATTCCCTGTTACATGTCTGGCATTTGTTTTCTCCGTCTGTTGTGTGTGTGATCAGATGGTTTCTCAGACTTTGCTTGTCGTAGAAATCCTTGTCACAAATTTTGCATTTCTGGTGTGAAAACCCTGTATGGAGTGTCACATGTCGATTCAAACTGTTCTTGTGACTAAACTTTTTCCCACAGAAGTTACACAAGTATGGCTTTTCCCCAGTATGTGTCCTACGATGCTTTGTTAAATTAAAGCTGAAATGAAACCCACGATTGCAAATGTCACAAGTGAACTGCTTTTCATCAGAATGAGTTCTTGTATGATATTTCAAATGCCCTTTCTCATGAAATCCTTTTCCACACTGATCACAAACATATGGTAGGTTTTTTGGATTTGAGGTTTGGTGCATTTCAGGTTGAATAGCGCTTGAATCTTCATTACACAAAACTGAAGTCCCTTTTGCTGATGGTTCCTGACAGAGACTTGTTTCTTGACGATTAGAATCATGTTCATGGATAGTTGAGTTTTTCTGATCATCGTCATCGTTTTCACAAAAAGGGATTGGCATGTCACCGACTCCATTCAACCCTGTTTGTCGAGCACTTGATGCTTTGCCTTCATCCATTTCATCCTCGCTGATCATTTCCTCTTCACTGTCTTCACGATCATCATGTAAATGTTTTGCAGCAAAGCTAGTATCAGCTTCATAACCATCAGTACAGTTGATCCTTGTAGCACCACTGTCAGTCTGCTGTACTGTATCGCCATCAGGTGATGCTATATACTCGTAACTCTTGTTATCCTTCTCAGCCGACTTGGACTTTGAGCTTTCACGTGAAAATGAAGTAATTGATTTGGAGCTGCAGTCATAGGATAAAGGGTTCTCCATATCAAACCTACTTCTTTGTTGGATTGAGGATGGATTACTATCGAGACATGCAGTTTCTCCCTGATGACTTCCGAAATCTTCAGCATCAGCCATGTTGGAAGTGGCATCAAAAACCTCCTCTTAGATACACAGCAATGTGTCCGAGGGAAAAATCTGAAAATATATATAATAAAGATTTTGAGTTAACTGATATATATACACTGTAGGTATACTACTGTGAATTGGAATGTAAGTACATGTACTTGTAACTGAATTTATACCTTCATAACATTGTAACAAATGGTTTGTCTCAGAATAGCAGACCTAACTATTTTAATATCGTTAAACAAAGAAATGTACTTATAAAGTTCCATTAGTTGGTAAAATACCACCAGTAAAAGTAGACATGCCTGGAGTTGTGCAAGTGTTTTTATTGATAAATTATTTATATTAAATAATATTCAATTATGAAGCTGACAGTAACATTTAAACCTGATTTAATATTATAATTAACAAAAGGCTTTTCTCAGAAAGTATTATCCTACATTAATACATTGTCTTTGTTTAGTAAAATATTAGTTGATCATTTCCTATAATCATGTATTTACAACTAGAAGTTTGTTTTTGTTCACATATGTCTCTCCTTATTAGCCAATATAATGTATATTTGGAAGAATATAGAAAGGTCACATCAAGATTAAGGTGTGTAAATTTTAAACTTTTAAAGTATTCTGGTTCATGTTAAATTGTCTTAACAATTTTGGTAAAGTTTTGGCAGCTATGGTACTATAGACACATTTACATGTATATAAAAATAGGAATTATCACACATCTGATTACAATCTGGTTCTTCTATATATTTGCTTATTATTTTTTATAAAGTTAAACTTTGTGCATTTAGGTCATTTAATGTATACAACAAAACATATTCACCATGTACTATATTGTGCTGAGGACAAACTTCGGTATAAAAAAATAACAAAGGGCTATAACTCTATATATAGTGGGGCACGAGACACGATTTAAGAATGTGACACTCCTACTTCCCAAGATACATAACTATAGCAAGTTTGGTCAAGGTAGGTGAAATAACATGAAAGTTATGCTGTGCACAAACTTTGATATGAAAATAAACAAAGGGACATAACTCTGTTTATAGTGAGGCACGATACCCAATTTCAGTGTGAGAGAGTCCACCTTCCCAAGATACATGAATATGGATAGTTTGGTCAACGTAGGTGAAATAACATGGAACTTATGCTCCTGACAAACTTCGGTATTAAAAATAAACAAAGGGCCATAACTCTGTATATAGTGGGGCACAAGACCTAATATTCCAGTGCACTGCACACCTTCTGAGGGTGATGCAGGCATACCTCAAGTTTCATCAAGATATCTTCAATCGTTTAAAATTTATGGCCCGGACAAGTTGTGATTAGTAGAACCAGAAGAAGAACCAATACTAATACAATATGTCTCCCTTCATTCGAAGGGAATCGAAGACATAATAAAGTACTGTTGCTTTCTCTACCTGGCCTCTGGCAAAAAATTAATTATAATATTTTATCTATGCTATAAGAAACTTCACACATATACAACAATAGCTTTCACATCTGACAATTTTTTTCTTATTAATATCATTTACATTAATTAGTGAGTTTTTGCACTAAAGACTTTTTGTGTTCAATAACACCTTTCTAGTGTACATATGTTGGACTTCTAGTACATGAGCCTAAATACAAAGTCAAGATGTCACAGATGGATGGATGTTCATAAAGATGGGCGTTCACACCAACAGATTATATACCCCTAAACGATGTTGCAAGGGCTTTCATATGTAATGTTAGGACTGATGCTGACAAACAGTATATAATCAAAACCTATTTATAGAATGTCAGTTGGAAGAATTTGTAATTAGAAAATATACCAGTTGTGAGGCAATGTTTACAGAAAACAGACATATATATATAATTAACACACATATTTCAGTTCTCAAGGGTACATATAATTGTATGATCTAGTTTAGTACCCACACTACTGCAATAATGCCAGAGGTCCAACACTTAAACTCTAACTAAAGGTAGGGGGTGGGCTTATTACAGGTCACTGAAATAACAGTTATTGGCATTTTTACTGAGCTGCAATATATGTGGGTTAAGTAATTACTCATTACCCGGCATGTGCTTATACAAATGTAGTTTGATAAATATGGTAATTATACATATAATGCATACATAAACTTTCCTACAGTATTGTATTAGCGATGCAGCTGAATTAGTTCTAAAACAAGTATATCATAAAAATAATATTTTGAGGGTTAAAATCTTTTGAGGGTTAAAATGTTTACATATGTTTCAAATCAGAGATTACCCCGGTACAGGAAAATGTTAATACAGTTACCGAAGTATCTTGGTTTATTGAATTATATAGCTTGTTCACACAATGTCTAGATAATTTTCCTCAAATGTTTTATTTTCTAAGTTTGTTCTGTAATATTCATACTTGTCATAGTTGGAATAATGCAAGCAATCCATATTACGCAACCTCAGAACAAACTCTGGTATCAATGAATAAAAATTTATACAATACTGTACAACGTCATGTACATAAATTAAAGGAAGCAAGACTGGATTTCAGTATGCAACAATCCCCATCCCAAGAGGGAAATTGGATACAAAATTTGGCAATTACATAAAACCCCCTCAACGTGTTTACATGTGTAGGTATATATACTGAACGACACAAACATGCCCTTTTCCATTTTGTTGTCTTTAGATATTACTTCTGAAATCTTTAAAAAGATTTATCAGTTTGGTATTTTGATGTTACTTATGAATAAACTTTGTAATACCAGTTCTTGAGAAGATTTATATAGGCTTTCCTTATTTTCTAATCTCATGCCCACTGTATATTTTTATTTAAATTTTTGACATGGAAAAGTGGAGCAAAAACCGATTTCCCTTAAATATTATTTAGCAGGCTCCATTTTAAAGATATTGTTTTTATTAAATAGATGTGCAATAAATTGTATATAAAATATTATGCAAAATTATGTTGCAAAAAATAAATACTGTATATATATGTAAGAAGACCGTGCAGGTGGTGTAATTAACTTACCTTCAGGTTACTTCACTCATTAGCATATTACAACATGCTACAGCATATTACAGCGACGCTTTCTGTACACCAAGCCTTTACCTGCAATCAATACATATCAATTAGTAACTAATTGAGAGCTCAAAGGTAACATTGATAACGATATTTCACAAAGTTATACGACTAACCTTCCTATATGGCAAAGCCGTTTGCTATATTAATATTAACCCATTTTTAAATTGTAGAAGAGTTACTTGTTTTGTACATGTATCTGGTATATCCAATAAGCTGTAAAACATATGAAACAAATTGAATTTAATGTAAAAAAAAAAGGTAGATAAGAGGAATTTTAAAAATTAATAAAATATTTCACCCTATTGGGAGTTAGATAGGAAAATCGATATCTCAACCCTAGGGAGTAATATTACTAAATTGTCAAACCTGAGACTTTCTGAAAGTTTGACATTTCAAGAGTTTTAAATATAACTCTTGATGTTTGAAATTCACAACTTAATTGTTCTAAATGGAGAAAAAATTTCATTTGTCTCTCATCTATATCATGAGAGTGGGAAATGGTTATTTTCTCCCACCCATATTTTACACAGGTAATTATTCAGAGTCATTCAATGAATTTGAATTTACATGCAGCTATACTTTAGAAGTCAAATATTTTTTGTCTCTGAAAACAATTGGAGCATTAAAAAGTCATGTCTAATCATTGTTTTACACAGTAAGAACTTTCATTGACTTGGAATTTATAACTTTACTTTAATTTTTTAAGGGAAAAAATGGAAGAAAATATGTTAGCAATAAAAAAAAAACATTTATGTCTTACATAAAATACTAAAAGACACAAATATGTCATTTCAAGCCCAAGAATCATAGCTAATTTTGTGTTGTCAAAAACATAATCTCATGTGTCTGCTGACATCCTATACACTGTACTCATAGTGATACCCGGCCGACGCAACATCTTATATAGATCGTCTCATCAGCAGAAGCATTGTTATTGCAGCTAAGAGATGTTTTTGATTTCTGTAAAAAAACGAATTGACTCCAAAGTTGAAAGGACATGTGTTTGTGTCTATTATAGATACATGGATTTTGACCTTCCAAATTTTAAGTATACCATCTGGTATAACAATGACTTAAAAATGCTTAACACTAAACGTCGATAGAAAGACCTGTTTACAGTACATATCTCAAGTCTATGATTCACTTATTTTGAATTTGTACATATTTTATGTAGGTCACAATCTTCAGATGGGACCTTCACACAGACCCATTTTTGACAAGTTGAGTGATAATTTTAGGGTCAAATTAAATTTCAATTAACACATGAAAATACCAGTAGAAAAACCTCAATCAAATGTTTGCTTTAATAATATATATATTTATACAAGGTACCAATATTTATCATTAAATAAACATTTCAATTAGTGTATTGTTCAGTAGAGTTTGAATTCTCTTTCTTGTACAATAGGTGTGATTATTTGAATACAAATTTTAAACACAGTTATGACATACAATGTATATAAATAATAATTTGATATTAAATTTGAAAAGTATTATTACCAAATAAACTGTCATGATGAGATCCTACCTTGGGTTTTACTGGAATTCCCTTACTAGCATAAATCCTCTGTCTACATTCAACTCTGATCAACAAGTAGTACTGTTACTGTAGGCTAGGTACATTGTATTAAATATAATTATGTACATGTATGATATTGACAGTGTATATTATAGTCTCTGTAGATCTCAACTAATATATGTATTTATGTGCTTAAGTCTCTTTCAAGTGCTCATCTGAGTAGTTTTGATTGTAAATTATTTTGGTCATTAAACTAGAAAATGCCTTTGTTGATTATGATGACAATAAACCCAGTGTCAGGTGTGCTCAGGTGAGGGATTCACACCTGTATACACCTGAGTAACTCTTGACACCTGGTCAGCCTAATATCACATTGTTTATTCAATTGGACATGCTAATTAGAAATCCTAAGACGTAAACACCTATCAATCAATATCTTTACACAGGTAAATAATAGCTTACTGTATACAGCCAGGTATAACTACCTCATAAAAAATATTTCATATCTATTAAATCAAGTTAATAGTTTGTCTACACAAACAATTTGAATCAATACATTACAACATAAGGTTGGTTTTTTTCTGTTTGTATAATTATTTATCAGCAAATGAAATAGAAAAAAAATCATTTTATAAAGAAAATCAATAAAGAATGATAACATTAATTACTTTTTCGTCCATTTTCATACACCTGATATGTTAAAATTGTTTGTGATTTGGACACAAAATAAATGAACAATTAACATTAACATCAACAATTGATACTCCCAGGTTAAGTTGAAACAATATTAATTCACAACCTAGACCCACGCTAATTACCACAAACTTACACAACTTTTATAGCACCCTATAGAAGTCAAAGAATGTACGAAGTTAAAGAATGATTTATGGAATGCACTTGATAGCACCGTACAAGACTCAATTTCATCTTTTAATAACTGTATTCCGAGGAAACTTAACATCATTTTATGTCAGCTAAGAAATCTTAAAAGTGATCTTAACTTTGATAAGTTACAAGACCATCTGATTGATGATGCTTCATGTGTACATTTTGTATGTGGTGCACAGAGGGAAGATCTAATACATTTTTTATTTCAATGTCCTCTGTATTCAAATATTAGGCATCATATTACCACTATATTTATAATCTATTATAGGATATTTAAATCTGCACTGTTTATTATATGGTATTAGTAATGCATCTAACCAATTAAATAAAACTATATTCTTATACATGTTGACTTTTATATTAAATCATTACTAGATAAATTCCAAATTAATATTCATGTATTGTTATTATTATTAACATTCAGGCAAGTTTTGTCCCTAAGTAAACAATGAGTATTACACATACCTGGTAAGCTGGTGTGCATGTGTGTGAGAGGAAAACGAATTACAACATTCTATATATTTAATCATTGTACATAGCTACCGGAAATAGAAGAAGACTGATATAGGCATAGCCTGTTGTCTAATTCTTTTGTCAATACTGTTCTAATATCTTCTATAATGTTAACTTGTATGTTTGTATTATACATGTATATTGTCAATAAAATACTTTGGAAATTGAAAAAAAGAATGATTTAATTACTATAGTAAAACGTTTCCAATATTGGGTAATAACAAACGGTATCTCATTGTACGATTTACTACTTTTATTACAAACATGGATCTCAGATAGAACATTCATGATCACTCTTACTGTATACATGAGTAATTGACATCATAAATGTGGAGCATGATGTCTACCTGAAAAGATTTTTCTGTGCCGAAAAAATATGTCACCAAAAATATTTTCTTTAACTGTGTCAATTTAAAGTTTTTACACATATATTTATACTGAACTGAATTTTGTCTTAATATAAAGACTTTTTCATCGATAGCCATCTGACTATGGTCTTTGCTCCTGTTAACATCACTATTTACAACCTTAGTATTGCCAAGAGCACAAATATCACACACATTTACAGTACTTGGAAAAAGTTTTGACCAAAGGTGGTTCACTGCAACAGGAATGGAAAAAAGCAACATGACAACATTGGGAATTGAACCTGGAGCCTCTAAACTCTGGACTGGCTCCAACCAAAAGAGGAAAAGTCAGGGTACAAGCCATTCCTTTACAAATGTCACCCTGGTAAAATACTAGCCGCTTCCTACCGACTCGCCTAGGGAGAATTTCTCTTTAGCTCATTCGGTATAGCATAAGACTAGTAAGCCAGAGGTCCCGGGTTCGACTCCTAGCGGAGGCATTGAAAAAATAATGACCTCTGTTACAAAAATGTAAAAAAAAAAAAGAGGCCCAGGGGCCTTAATAGCTCACCTGGTATTTTATTTTTCAATTTAAAACCTGCTGAGTATCATACAGGTTTATCAAAGGAGTACAAGAAACAAAGTTACATCTCCCATTTATAAATATTCAATTCTCTTTGCCCAAAGATTCTCTAGAACAAGTTTGGTTAAAATCCCTTGGTTA
>JAUMHH010155380.1:0-18514 GCA_032359455.1 Chlamys rubida | reverse complement strand
CAGAGGTCATGTAACGGTACATGTAGTACTGTTAATATTACTACACACTTGCTTTTATTGAATCATGCACACATTTTGAGTTGGTACTGTTTTCTAGAGGCACTGCAACACAAATGTAAATATACAGAGATAGAAAAAGAATTAGTATAAAATGAAAACGAAATTTAAATAATTTAAAATAGGGTTTGTCTATTTTAGTTTTGCATATTTCAGTTATTTCAGTAAGGCGGATTTACAGGGGTTATATATGTACATAATGTAAAATCAGAGAGGCTTAAGAATAATATCTTAACCATGAAGGGAATGTTTGTTGAAATGTGAGGTGACGAGACTGTATAGTGGTCGATATTATGATAGGTTTGTACGTATACTAAAATGATACTGAAAGACAATTTCAAAAAAGCTTTTACCAATACGAAAATGGAAACAGCTGTGCAAAATTCGGGTAAATTGTCTGACGAGTAGGAAATCATGTCGCTATTTTTGTTACAGATAAGCAACATTAACACTGACTTTACCCCATGTTTGAGGTTTCTAGGTAACTATCTGTACTTAATTGTGCTTTTCCATTATTGGTAAAGAAGCCACAATGTAAATTAGAGAGATTATCTTAAGTGATCATTTTTGCCATTTCCTGTAGGAGTCTATCAACAGTGTACCATGGAGGGGGCGAAAAGGTCAATGACAAAAGCGTCGCTGGGATCATGATTATTTTCAGTGCATCGTAAACGCTTTGAATAAGAAAACTTAAGAGACTGACGTCATACACATGTCGATTGGATTTTCTGTGTGCGTGTTACGTTCATCTTTCAGATGGTTGTTAAATGTTTGTTAGAGATAAGAATAATTACAAAAGTTTTATCAACATATAATTCTAACTGACATTTGAAACAGGTTATTTTTTAATTGTCCTTAAATGTCATTAATTATCACAAACCGCATCGATCTTAAGATTGATTTAGACAATATTTGTATTGCTATACTAACTTGTAGTGAAAAGCTTCAAGAAAGAAGTTGGGACATTGTCATGTAGTAAACCACCCATAAAGGCACTCAGGTACAAGTCTTACCTGTACAATGGAGAAATAGATTCCAGGGTTGAGCTTGAGAACAATTTTATAAATAGAGGAGGGGGCGGGATCTTGCTGCATTTGTATATAAACAGAATGACGTGTTTCTCTCCAAACCCACGATTCGCATTAGGCTCGAAGATTATATCTAGCGAGTGCGTGAATGTGATAGCGTATCAATTTACAGATTTGCCTGGATTGGTTCTCATTGCATTTGAAAAACACAAAAGTGACATTTGCCATGGAACTCTAACATGCCATAACAGACATGCACATGATTATTCGAGTAGTATCGATATATACAATGTCACTCTGATAGCTTTGATCAGTATTGTGGCATTTGTGAATACACATATGGCGTTGTCTCGTGAAAAGTGTAATTGCGACATCAAACTTTATAAGATAGGATATGGCCTATGATAGGGTCTTGTTCAGCCTTTTCGACTTTTCACTTTGTCGCTTCAAGAAGTTAAGGAATAGAGTGGTTTATATTTTACTAAAACAGGACAAAGCGAATGAAAGTCGACATCCAGAAAAAGCGCCTTTCCCTGTCGCTTATTTATTTATGTTTTATTCTGCATTTTTTAATTTGATATACGTACGAATCTTGTCCGAGTCCGCCAGAAAAAGTCTGTGTACTTAGTAAAAAGGCACTTTGTAGCACCCCTGTTCGACATGCGCATTTCCTTTATATATTCTACATTGTGTAATGTTGTTTACAACAGGCGAACAAATCCTACATTCAACACTTATCAGTTATATTAAATGGGAAGTTAAGTACGGAAACCCATTGGTGCCAAATACAATATGAAAAAGATAAAATACAATGTATATTGCGTACATACGCAATACTTTTGCGAATATTGTTAACTGGCATTCTGTATTTGAGATTGCCACCACGGTAATATCGTACATATGTATTTGGTTTTAAATCAGTGAAGACTTCTCACATATATATGTAGCTGCTAACACCTTTACATACTCTTTAACATATAAAATACATTGGAGAAAGGAACAGCGTTTACCAGGTCAATGTAGCTCCACGCTGTTAACACGCTGGGATTCACGGCGGGCCTGGGCTGATGTGATGCCCTGTGTAGCGCTGGTGTACAGCAGTGGCGTTTTACTGTTGAAGGCTTCTGTGCTATGAGAGACGTACATAGGAATGATTCGTGAGTGATCATTTATGTTTATATGTCTAATACATTTTGTACTAAAGTAACTGTAACATTGGTAAGTCATGTCAGGCTCAAACTAATTAACTAGTTACTCAACTTAAGACTCGGTATTGAAAGCAAAAAACTAAATTGTGCCATTAGTGCAAATTAAGTAAATTCATTGACATATAAAGCTTATACCGTAAAACTAAAGTAGATGTTTTTTTTGTATTTATTGCAAAACGACACTTTTGTCATTTTCAGACTAAACCGACCAATCAGAAAGATTAGTAAAGAGTAAAAACAGGCATATTTTTACTGTGACCTCAAAATACAGCGTTTCTTTCCATGGTCTCCCTGCAAATTTGTGAGGTACAGAAAATCATTTAGTAGCCGAGCCTTTTTTCCGTAGGAAGTGTGTTGGTGGTAGATGGACTACCTGATCACGGAAACCCACGGATACATGTCACTAAAGAAAAACGTGATAAAAGGAATAGTATTGGTTTCATGATGAATACGGTGATATATTATTCATTGGTTGAATATTGTTTTCTACTTTTGTTTTCCCTCGTGCTACGCACATCTGTGAAAAAAATATCAAAATATTAAACCCACTTGTGAAATATACATGTAACGCATGGATAGGGTTAGGATGGCCTTGGTTCATCAGGGAGCTCATCAAGGTCCCCTATGAACCCATAAATGGGCAAAAGTTATAGTAATTCTGTTCAATAGTTTGTTTATATTTTTATATATGATACTATGTAGTAATATGTCGCGTAATAAGGTATAGTCTTATATTGGCAATGGATCTGAACAAACAGATGTTCGTCGGATGCGTATTAATTGATAACGACAGAATAGGCAATGCAATTTGCTCTAGGCAATCCGCTGCTTTATCAAGTCATAATCCTGAAACAATGCTTTATCAAGTCATAATCCTGAAACAATTACATATCATAAAATGTTAGAAAGAGAAAAAAATAGTTTCTTCTACATTCTATGCTGATATTTAAGCTTACAGGTATCCCTTTGGCTGACTGTAATACACATGTACCTTTTTATGAGGTACCAAGATAAATTAATGGCATTTGTGAATAAATCCTCAACACAATTATGGTATCAATGTTCGAAGTGTTATTGAACTGAATGTGAAAAAAAGGGCATCATCCCATATTCGACAAGGAAATAAAACAAATGTCATAGTTATTTAGCATAAAACACTCGCGAGGACCACACAAAAAGGTATAAAAACTGTTCGGTCAGGCAAGCGTGGTTGACAAACACAAAGGTATGAACGGGGGATTTCTAGAAAGGAATTTAAGACAATTACGCTCGACAGCTGTTTTTACAGTTGACAAGGAAATACACCATTGGGAGGTCACGTGACGACTTCATGTCGTCGGAAGACGCGGGAAAGTCTCAAAGGGAAACTTGGAAATTAATATAAGCAGTGAGATGAGCGAGGAAACAGGATTACATGTGGAAGATAAAATCAAGATAAAGCAGGTCTCCAGGCAAATTTGTAAGGGTTCCAAAAGTCATTTAATAGCCATGTCCTATTTTTCTTATGAATTTTCTGCGGGGCGTTTGGACGCTTGATATGGATAGCCATTTTAGTTTAAATGGACATGCGGGGTGAGAAGGTCGGTGAAACGGATGATGATACAATCAAAACAACAAACGCTCCCCCTTGGCATCTCAACTACGGAAGCGCCTGGCTTTTAATCAATCCAATTATAAATGGTAAACATCAAGACATGAGAACAGGCCATCGTCATCCTAGATCAGGGGTCAGCGCTCCATAGGGTAAAGGTCAGTCTCGACGTCATGAATGGTGCTTCAGCTGATTCACGTCAACCAATCAGTGATGAAAACATTGTTATATATATGTTAAAACATTTTACAATTTTAACGAGTGAAATGTACATATGAGTCAAATAAACTAATTTAATAAATAATTATTGATTGATTAATTTATTTTTTAAACTGTTTAAAATATATCCATATGTGAGGCGAAAATGATTAATCTACGAACTTTAAACATACAATTTTAAACGGGAAATAATAAATGCGGCCTCGAAAAACAGTTCACCTGGAGGGTCACAATTTCTTCGGTAAAGGGTTTTTAACTGTTGACTGATCAGGCATGAAACAACTGTTTTGTTAGTCGACCAGTGGTCACCAATGAAAAACAAATAGTTTTAAATAAAGTAACAAATTAGCATTTAATAATAGTACAGTGTACTCATTCACACTTCTTACCGCCTCTTTGACAATGTTCAGTGGTTAATGAGTCGTACTTTTTAATCAACTGCACCAACGTTTCATGAATTTTCAAATGTTGCCTTCATGTCTAGCCATAGCGGCGGCGGACGGACACTCTGCATTCTTCGTCATAGCCATCGGAATGTTTGATCATTAGGTGCGTTCGAATGATCGCACGTGACCAATACTATAGTCGAAGGGTAGCAACTACTAGTGCAATGTACATCGCGTGCCCAACCGGTCAATAGTTGAGGGGTAGCAAACAAATGCGTGTTAGGTTAAGTTGAGCAGGAAACAGTCAAAACTACTTAATATACAAGTATCCATACAGAGTCGGGTAACAATGCTGTTTTCCCGAACGGTCTATTCATAATGCAAATAGTACAGCTTAGACATTAAAACGATGACTTGTCATTGTCATCTTTTTGCAACTTTGGGAGAATCAAAGTGGCAGATTTAATGACAGTAAAGATTATCAGGAAGGATCTAAAGAAATAACAATTTTGTTGTCCCCGTAACACAAATTATTTTCCGACACGGGTTTAATCTAAATCGACTTTTGTAATTCTATATTCTTCTACATATCTTATTTTCATTACTAATGCAATCGCAAGGTATTTCAAATATATTTATTTAAGTATTTAAATCAGACAAAAAAGTATATGGAACGTTGTTCACGAGGAATAGTCATTTTGCAATCCAAAAAAACAAAACATTGCAAAGAGGTTAAGGCGTCTGACAGTCTACGATCATTTTCCCTCCACTACTGGGTCACAGTGTCGATTTGGACGCCTTTATTTGAGTCATATTAGCAGAAATCAACTCCAGGTCGATAAAAACAAAGTGAACATCAGCTCATTAGGAATCTAGATTCCAACTTATTTGATTGTTATATGTATCACATTATACAATAATTTGTTGTTTTGTTTTCTATTCCTACTCATGTCAGATGGATAAATGGAACGTTAGCATGCTTGAATATCCACCAAATTGTCACCGTCGCCATGGATGGGCTATTTCTACGTACGTGTAAGACATCGAAAGGATGAGGCATGAATACCAATACCTTCGTCACGCGTGGTATTGTGGAATATATTAAAAAAATATGTAGACAATCAGTTATTTTTTCTTTAATGCTGCCTGATTAATCAAGTGACAGGGCAATTTCCTATCAACGCGATACGTATTTGATAATACATTTCCTAAGCGTCGGAACTATTCCTCTGATGTATCCGTTCTATCTATCTCAGCGAGTGATTTATTGTGATGTTGCGGTCACAGCGGAACACAAACAGCAGTGTAATAAAGATAGCACTTTGGATAGAAATTTAATGTTTTGTCAGTTAAATATTAATTATTAGATTTTGGTTTAAGAAACATAGACTATCTTATATTATATGAGCCTCATAAATGTAATAATAGAATGTACTTTTGATTGTATATATAAATGCTGTGTTAAATAAGACTTATATTTCCATGTATCAAATATACCTACATGTACATACTGATGAAGATGTCAGAGATTATTAAAAAACAAAAACACGAAATTACGAATGCAGCAGTAAATGGTAGATTATAAGAAAATATGCTTGTTAACCTCGGTCATATGATAGAAGCCGTCCCAATACCTCAGGTGTTACGCTCACTTTCGCTCTCTCAACCCCTGGAATAAGTCATAGAAAACCGAAGGCTCTGTGTGCACCATTTTGTGGATGAGACGAGTAGACTAGTCCGATCCTTTGATGTACATCAACAGATTGACAGGCTTTGAAGTTGAGTGTCGCTCCTTTGTTATCTTCAAAGGATAGGTATACGCCTTAGCGATTGGTCGGTTCTCTTGTTACACGAGACCAATTAAATAGCTAGTCATGTGCCTTCAATTTTGCTATGACATATCCCAAAGGTACAGAGAGCGACCGTTATCGTAACCCTCGGATATCAAGGATGTACAGAAGCAGGAACTGTTCAAAATTAGAAATAAAAGCCGTTTACAAAAGTCTCACAGCATGCTTTTTTGAAGCTTGTTTATATCCCTGTGCGATGTCAATTGTATACTATGATTTTATTGTAAATATTCTTCCGTCAATCAAAATGACAGTTTTATGACATCACATACCTCAATAAGATGACGTCACGTTGGAAATGTTAGTTTCTTTGTATATCTGTATGAATTCTCGTAGAAATTTTAAACTCCAATAAACCATGTCATGTTTCAATTATGACCGTAGGTTTTGGCCATACTACTGGCAAAAAAGGGAAATAATCTATGTTTACTTAAATGTTTGGTATTATCATAATAGATATACAAAGTTGTAATAGTGAAAAGTTACTGCTAGTTGGGATAAACTTAAAACTTCGATTAGACAAATTAAAGGAAGATTAGTGAAATGATGACAATAAAAACATTTGTGAGAACTTATCCCACAAATAATTTTTAATGTTCAGATGAAATGTGATTTAGCCTGTCAATCAAGCACCACAGGATCAGTTTATCTGACTGACTCCATAGCACTGATTTCTGCTGACGTTTGTAATAAAAATATCCAGGACCTGTTTCAGAACTTGAATGTTATATTTGCATTCTTGATTAAGCAAATATTTGAAAGCCTCAATGACTGTAATTCAACATCGAATAAAGCAATGTTCAATGCAAAAGTCAAAGCAATCCCCGCATAAACCTCAATACATAACGTTCATGCATAACGAAGAAAAATGCATGTAGAAATACACATATACATGTAAAAGTGTCAAATATGTCAACACAGAGGGGCAGTGTAATAGCGCAAAGGTCATACCTAACTCAAACGACAGTAACAAAACAAAACAACTAAATCAAAGGAAGGATATATACCCTTCATTTAATTGTAAGGTTTTGAATTTGTGAAAAAAAGTCAATCGCAAATAAAAACAAAATCTTAGAAATAAATGGATATTCAGATAAAAAGAAATAATACGTGATGGTGACACTTTTGAGAATAACACTGCGTGTATGTTTTAGGAAACGACATGACGGGAATGCATCTGTGAAGTGTGGGAGAATATGATATATGGTAAACGATGTCTTCAGACAAAGCATGCGTCCGCCATGGTATACTTCAAAGGACATGCTTGCTGATGATGTCTCCGTAGTAATTTGCCAGGATATCTTTTTGAACGTCTTCAAATGAATATTTTCCATGGAGGGCAGACCTACGTACAACAGTGATTTCAAAAATATTGGGTGTGCATTATTAATAAACATGTATCACGCCTGTTGAAAACGTGAACGACCGTCTAGGGGCACCCTTCTGATTGTAATCTATATAGGTATAAAATTGGCAGAAAGTCATCCGGACGACGCTCACGTTTGCAATGGCAATGGCTAAATTATTTCATTTTAGTAAATATCTTTTAATTTCCTATTATTATTATTTTCGAGTATCATATTATTTGTAGAACTATGTAATGCTTATATAACACTTTGACACATTGTGACACACTAACGTTCATCTCCCAAATCTTTTGATATACATAATTATGTTCTCTACATAACTGGTATATGTCATGACAAAATCGATGGCTCAGTGCTCGCCAACTCGTGGATCATACGAGTTAACAATTGTAAAGCTGGAACAGATTCATGCTTAAATGTGGGCATCAGTTTAGCGATTGGTAATATTTTTACGTCTTAATCCAATCAAATAGCTATCCGGAGCCTTTTATTTTTCTATGACACATTCCAATGGTGCAGGGATGATGTGTACATGTATATCGAAAGCAGCACCCTTATATTCCGAAGATGCTCTCGGGTTATACAGTATATATGTTCATACTGTGTCTTTGTCACATGTACAGTGTACTATAAGATGACATTTTATTGTAACGTTATGTATCGTTTAACTATAATGTCACAATTTAATATGATGTCATATCTTTATGAGGTCATTTATAAGTCTAAAGACGTTAAGTCATCAACGTCATTTTGGTTTCCTTGAAAGTAGGTGATGGTGAGAGAAATAATACTATCGCCTTAATGTTCAAAAGGTAAGTCTTGGTTATGTTTAAAAACGAATCTCCTCAGAGACTCGCTGAAAGTAACTTTTCTATTCGATTTCATATATCATATCATATTAAATAGCAACTCATCTTTGCTTCTATGTGTGCCCTTGTTGACATTGTAGTTTACTGTAAATAGAATTTTCCTTGTTGACGCAGAACATTGTTGCCAAGTCATTTGCTATTTATCTTTCTTATTCTAACTCGCAAGTTCTTGTTTTTATGTCGACAATACGAGGTTTTTCTCCTCAAACTAACGACAATTTATTTTGTCTTTAAAAGTTCGAGTTAGAAAATTGAAATTACGTGTTTTGTGTGTCGAAGTTTTCAATACGTTTCACGAAAATTCGAATAAGAAACATGTGTCTAGATTCTGCTTCACACATGGTTCGCTGAACGTTCATTGATAACTCAACCTAAAGCTAATTGCATTGAGCGATACTTATTTAATTTGATAGTAATTGATTATCTAAGTTACGTCTGAAAGTACACGTTACGTCTGGTGATAAATTTGGTCTGCAAGGACAGTCAATATCATACATACTATCTGGTACTCAAACGATTAGTTTTAAATTAGGTTTATGATACTGAGGTTGTAATTGAAAGACTTACACATGTAATGCACATAAATACGTTTCATATTTGAAGAATATTGAAGTCACTTACAAGATTATGTCAGCATGGCTGCATACCAAGTCCAGTGAATAATTCATACCAATCATATTTTATTAGGTTATATAATATATAATTTAATAATGTCGTATGGTGAATGAAATGAAATTTTGTGTTCACACCAACTCTCAACTTTACTATGAAGAATGTATAGTAGTTTAGAATGTTGAACGTTAATTTTAACTAAAATGCTGGTAAAGGAATTATGAATACACAAATATAAATAATCCGGTTTGAATGGTTGAATTAACCGCTTCAACTGAAATGGATAAATGACACCGTCATTGCTTCGGAGATTAGTTTTCCCTTGTGCGTTTTGAATTCATCAATGTTTTCGTGTAATAAACAAAGTTGTGGTCATTGATATTCTAAAGGCGAGCTAACGCTGTGTCCGTATTCGATTTTATTTATTTTTCGTCTCTCAGACAGTTGATTTGAATGCTTTCTCAAAATTTATGTATTCAACTTATCAGTTACATCATAATTGTAAATTTGATTCCAAGAGTTTATGTAAACAAATCCACAGATCCTACTGAACATTTTTGATCACTTATTTATCCATATTTTGTGTGTGATGTGTCGTAAAATATTAAAGAAAAAGACTATTAGACAATGAGTGTGAAGTTTTGTGAAAACTATCTACTTGTATCATTAGCGATATGACGCGTACAGAGACTTCACTTTGGCCATGTCATACTCCTGAAAGGTAGACAAAAATAGTTTTTTCGAGATCAGAATCCTTGAATTTGAATGGATTGCATGGAATAAATCTTAAATTTAAAGTACTCTCATTAAAAAAGGGTACAAGGTAAAATCCATCACTTTCTCGAACACAAATATTTTGTTTGCAGTTAACCGAAACATGCAAAATCCTTTTTTTTGTATATATAAATATATACATAAACGTTTTCTGCTTTTTGTTAATAGTTATGGGTTTTCAGCATGTAGCACATCAACTGAAATAGATTATATGAACTATTCGCTAGAAACAAAAGTAAGACAACATCTATTTTAAAATATGAGTAAATCGATATTGATGACAACACAAAGTAAACATTTTTAGTACACCATAAGGTCGTTGCGTTCACATATGACCTCATTAGTTGTTTTATTGCTCAAAAGAAAAGAATGTATTTCAAGGTGTTCCATGTCCATGCAAACCGTACCAGAATAAATTCAGTTGCCAAGGTTACAGCTAACTTCAGAGACTGAAACACCTCGATCTATCAACATCAATACTTTTGTCAAACACACACCCTTGCATGAAGGTGACAGTACCAAAAATGAATCACCAGACCATCATTGTATTCATCAGAGAATAAGTTATATTCACTTATGGTTGTATCAAAAGAAAAAATATCGACGGGTATTTTTACCGGCTTGTGTTAGATATTTTTAGAGCACAATGACGTCACCAATAAGCGTTTCCGGTTTTTGAAAATGTCCATCCCCAAAACGTATCATGGCTTAATTTTAACAATATCTTACGCTTTAAATACAATTTTTGGACAGCATTTGAACTGTATATGATGACATCAAGTCATTTATCAAAAACCGTTTTACGAAAACACAGGGTTTATATTTACCCTCTAGCCGCTTAGCAAAGTTTAATTCCCATCCCAATTAACTAGTTACTTATTAGTTTCACTCGTTTATTTAACTTATCTATATTTTCGTCCTCCGGTCGGCACGATTGATTCAGGTTGAGAACTGTTTCTGCGGACATACACTGTCATTGTAACCTTGACCTTTGACGTCAATTACACAAAAATATGTCCGCTATCGAAGCAAAACAACGTGCGTTCTTTGAATTATTGGCACTATGGGGACCTCTTAATGATTTAACGGAAATTGATGGATCGTCACTAGACTAAAACAATGAAAGGTGAGTGTCCCTGTGTTTTTATGGCAGTAAATCCTCTTCTGTTGTGTATAATGCGAATAGCTCGTGCACTGCATTATATGTCAGTATCTGAGATAGACACGATCAGGTCAATCATAGAAAGTACGTTTTTAACGTTTCACGCAAGCAAATAATGATTTAGATGTAATGCTTATTGAAACATGACGAACATTAATTCAAAACTCAGTTGGAATTTTAATTTGTTCTGTCGACAGCAGAAAAGAGAAGTTAAATCGACCGTGACCTCGTTACCGAAATGTGCAAAATTATCCGTGTTTTGGTTCGGGACACCAGCGAATAAAACAATCGATCCAAGTGGAAATAACGTGTCAGTCTCCTTTATTTAAAGTTCGCAAACACACAGACTTTTCTTAAAGATGCGTGAATGTTTCTACATTCCTGGCGTCGGTGTCTTTCAAAAACTTGTGCCATGTACTGCTATATTTGCTAACGTCCACAAGTGTGTAGTTCACAATGAACAGGGTCATCTCCATTGAGTTGACTACCTACGTACAGCCAGTGATATAACCTGGTGCGGCCGTAAGTGAAGTATAAGGAATCAACAACACAGTTACATTTAACATATACGAAATATGCCGTAGTTTATTTTGTTATGATTTTGATGCAGTGAATTGCTAGAACAATCAAACCGTTTAAAAATTTAGCTAAATGAAAAGTAAGATGTATGTCGTGTGTTACAATATACGGCACTGTTAGGATAAAATACAAATTGTAGGCTAAATCAGAACAAACGCACACAACAAGTATTTGGACCGTGACATATCTGGCGCAAGAAAACCAGATTTGGCAACAACTCCAGAGGAAGAAGTATATTTGAGATCTGAAAGCACTTTAAGGGTTGTTTTGCTTTACAAAAATATGTTTGCACTCAGGGAATGACTGCTACTGTTTATCTCCAAGTCCTGATTATACGAATCTTTTCCACCGAGGTAAAAGTCCAAATATTTAAATTATACAGTACTTAGATATATTAATTTTACGGACTAATAAACAAAAGACATTTTAGCCAGAAATTTTAGTTATTCATAGCTTGTGTGATGTTATGTCGTGTATGGTGCTTTAGATGGCATGGATAGATCAGAGAACACATGTGTATCAGCCATGACACCACTCTGTATTTATTCTCACTTCCGGTTACATACATATTACGGATTGACATAATCTATAGGAATTCAAGTAACGGAACGATACTACATCTTGTAAAACATAAAAGTAAAAAAGGAATGAAACCACGCTAACAAATAGTAGTGAACCTTTTAGATTAAATACACTTTATCGTATCGACGAGATAGTGGTTTTACATTGTGTAAATCCTGACGACAGTGCTGATCAAGTGTTATATTACATGGCAAGTGTGATGTCACCATTAACAAATATGTGAGGACATCACTAATATAGTAACAAGAAATACTATGAAAAGTAGAAACTGTTTGAAAATTGTATTTGTTGATGCAAAAAAGCGAAGGAAAGCTACTGTACCAAATGGTTAAATCTCATCCATATCAAACTCATAAGTGGAAGTACCAAGCCTGCGAGATGGCGGCGCTGTTGAAACAAATAAATTAACATGATAATTATGTTTGAAATTCCACCTTTATTGGCGTATGTGTTCAATAATGAAAATGACTTTACACAGTGAAACGTGTGGAATTGATTATTAGTCGTGGACTTGCTCAGTTAAATCTAATTCTACGGTAAAACTAGTGTGAAAAATGATATGTGACGCTTGCTGGCGTATTTTGAAAACAATTCGTTATTCATACATCTAAGAAATAATCACATAAGCACAAAAGCAACACAGTGTTTCTGTCAGTTATGAAAAAAATCTAAAGAAGCTTCCATAGCGTTGTGTTCAAATTTATAAACTTGAATCAGCATGACATAACCAATTTATGTTCTGTGTCTGGACCAACCCGTGTATTGTACCAAAGTGAGTTAAGTGCCATGGGCTATACACGGTTCTGGTTCCTGCGAGACTTGTAAAAAAATACGACCTTGGATGTGGGGAAAAGCTGATATGTTTATAACCTCTTGGCGCAGGGAGATAAACTTCGTTGTCACCAAATACAAACACTTGTTGAACAGACTTGGATGTTAGTGTCAGGAATTGGTGTCCAATAATGTAAGCAAAACGATAACAATATCGCCAACAATCGGTTTTGACGTTGTTGTGCTAGTATTTGTTTTCGTATTGATCCCCTGCAGGTTCATGCGGAAGATGTGCAAGAATGACAATAATTGCTTGTCTGTTGCTATGGTATCAGAGACATTAAAACCTAATCTACTGTCTACGTTTTTTGTTTGTTTTGTTTTATGCTTGTTTTGTGTTTTAACAATTAAACTCGGGTGAATTTTAAATACTCGACTTCGCCGATTAGTCAATTTAGCGGGTTCAATATATACATGCATGTATATATATCATTTAAGACTTTAATGGGCATAGATTCATGAACGACAACACTCGTTCTACTTAGAAGAGGACAAGATAGGAAGATTGTGAGAGGAATACATATGTACTTTCGTTATTTCCCTTTATGAAATGTATTCAAGGTCAACGACCTTTGCTTTTACATCAATGAGATATAATATTTACATCTGTTTGGCTAGCAAATTGAAATACTGTCATAGATCGAACATTTGATCGTTTGACATATTGAAGTAGTTCGAGGAAATACGAAAAATCATATATAACATCTCAAGAAAAGATACTAAAACGATCGGTTTCATCGCTTTCCAGAAGTGACAGCGAAGATAGGATTAATATAATTTTTGAATCTCGTGCAAATCCGTCGAGTACTACCTTTCTTCTTTCCTGCTTCGTGAACAGAAACGTTCTTCATGGCATAATTGTGAAAATAATGAAAATGACAATCAAACATTTTAGAATTTTGGGCCATAATAATTCAGTGTCGTTCTTATAAGTCGTGAAAGATGTTACTTGATTCCAGTGCTATTTGCGCTGGAATGTGCACGCAATGACCTTGTGCCATAATTGGTAATCAAAGGATCAATTACAAAATGCTGACCTACATTTTTACCCTCCGCAGAGTAATGTGATGTGACATGTCGTCGTTCTTCTTTCTTTGTTACAACGCGTGATGATTGTTGGAAACCCGACCTCTACAGAAAAAGCAATGAGAAATGGTATCTCATCGATATTCCACTATTGAAAGTAATGAGATTGTGGATCTAATCACATGCACGTGATTTACTCGTATATTCGTCAATCTTTTAAATATCAAATATCACTCTACAATAAATAAAATATGACTTTCTTTTGTGGGAATTTTTAAAATCAATGTTGTTAAAACTAACGTCGTGCATCTTAAAAACGTAATCTCGCATGGGGCATTAAACTGGTTACCAATAATTCCCTCAATTGTGATATAGTTAAGAAAAACACGAAGTATAAACAAAACTGTTATTCAAACTTAATATCGAGGAAACTAGGACAAATGTGTGCGCTGAGAAAATAAGAGTCTTCTTTCTCGACGACACCTGCCATGTAATTTTAGGTAAAAGAACAGAAGTGTCGCATTGACAACCGAGGAATTGACATATAATAAAAGGCCGCTGATGAGGATAATCAACCCGTATATCGAGGCACCATTTGGTCAAATCTATAGAGAAATTACACCTTTATGCAATAACTGATACGTCGTCAAACGCTTATGTATAGTGATCTATCCTATAATAGAGATTAACGAAATGTACACACTTATCATGGAAATTGTACGGTCTTTACATATTAGTATTATATACATGTATATATCACTGTGAATCAAGTTGAAGCTCAACATTTTGGAGATGTTACACTTTAAATCATTTACCTTAAGTCATCGTTATAATTATAGATAGAAATAATGCATCATAATGCCTAGGTGTGATTATTTCGTTATTATAATCTGATAGAAATACTACATCTTATCAGCGCGTTCATTTTTAAGCGGATGTGCTTCCTCATTTCCGTCTTAATCATCCCTCGATCAATTGTCACCATAAATCAAAAGTTTAAAAAATGTATTCTTGATGAGTCCTCTTAAAAGCGACATGTAATTCCGCGCCGCTGTCGAAAATATGGAGTATTATCAAAGTTCTACTTTCTACACAAACAATGTACGTATTAAACGTGTGCAACGTTTCAAGTCCGACTGGTCCCTTTGTCAAGCTATGACTGAGTGAGCGATTTGTATTTTTCACTTGTACAGCGATGTGACAAAATTGTATATTTTTTATGTCACTCGACCCGGGATATTCATCCTGGATACTCCAGGGGTTACGCTCACTTTCGCTCCCTACACCTCTGGAATATATCATAGCAAAATCGAAGGCTCAGTGTGCGCTACCTTGTGGATGACACGAGAAGACTAGTTTGATCCTTTGATGTACATACAAAAAATCTCGCGGTCCCGTAACAGTAAAAAATTACTGGCTTTGAAGCCGGATGTCGCTCCTTTGTAATCTTTAAAGGACATGTATCAGCCAAGTGATTGGTCAGTTGTTTTACCTGACACCAACCAAATAGCTAGCAGCGTGCCTTTACTTTTTCTATGACATATTCCAGGGGTGCAGAGAGCGAAAGTGACCGTAACCCCTGGATATCGAGGATGCAGGACATTTTGCCTATCGATACATACACACTGAATCGAATAGGTGACGGGTAGTGTGTAGATCTAGCCCCCCTCCCCCTCTTATTGAATATATGTGGAGTATTATAACACGACTTAATAACGTAACGTGTTTGAAGTTTGTAGCAATGCAATCTCTACAGTTGACAATGCAAAATCCAAACAACAATCATCAAGTATTTAAAGCAAACGTTCTGAAACATAGGATATGTTACAATGAAAAAATAAAGAAAAAAAAGGTTGAGCATAGACTAAAAACACAAAGCTAGGAACTAGGGAGGAAAAAGACAAAAAGAATAAAAAGCACCATGAACCTGAACCAGAAACTTGATATGAAACAACATGTTTTGGAAGAGTTAGCATTTCCTGTCCCGCATGTGGTACCCATGCAGATGTGTCCTGTCATATCCAATAATATAGACACATATACGTATTTCAGCAATTTATCTGAATGCTGTAAAAGTAAGCCCTTGGCACAAAACAGTGCAAGATGGCCAACCTCTGAGTTACACTTCAAAAACTACTGATAATACAATCAATAAGCAAGAAAATGTGATCT
This sequence comes from Chlamys rubida, assembly GCA_032359455.1. Classification (NCBI taxonomy): domain Eukaryota; kingdom Metazoa; phylum Mollusca; class Bivalvia; order Pectinida; family Pectinidae; genus Chlamys; species Chlamys rubida. The sequence continues at coordinate 2,201 of JAUMHH010155380.1, read as the reverse complement.
CAAAGAGAAATAAAGAGACACCAAAAAAAAGGAAAGGCAAAAACAAGCAAATAGAGGTCTACAGTTAGGTATACATTTCCTATTCCACATTTGGCACTGGTTTGGATACATTGTATGTACAGTCTAATCAAGGAGACTACATATTTTAAAAATGATCTAAAAATATCGATATATCAGAGAAGACTTCATTCATGGCAAATACTGAAATCCCTTTGTTTGAAACAAGGCCAGGAACAAATTGCAGCTGAACGTAAAACCAAAAATCCTTTATGTATCTCATATCGGTATAATGCAGATGCAAATTTACAGAAAGATGTAGAATAGTGATTACCGTCCAAGAACCTGGCTATAATCACCCATGTTTTGTATTTAGAAGACTGGTGTTATAAGTTTAAGTGTACGAACTTCTAAACACAAAAGCCCAATGTTGGCAACGTTTGGGAGATACAGGCTTCTGGATGCGAGTACATTACGCCCTTCATCTAACTACTTGCACAAGTGATCCCAACTATTCGCATTGAAAACCAGAGCGGAGCATCAGCAATACTGTTATTGAAGCCGTCACAATACCGACACCATTACAGACGAGGAAAGAAACAGGAATTAGAAAGTTTCTCTTCGCAACATTTGAAACATCAAAAATGAGAAGAAATTGTTAAATGATTTTCGTTAAAACAAAACATCTTTCTGATGCCTACAATCGTGGATTAAACATTTTAAATGTTCTTTAAAGGTGAACTTAATACACCCGTTAAATTTGGTAATAGATACAGCATGTCACAAATTATATACAGTATACCAGTTGTTCCGTCCTCATCGGTGATGCTAGGGGCTGAAACATTGGAAATGTACAGGGTAACTCACCTGGAGGCGCGGCAAAGGGAGTGTATCCATTTATGTTATGTAAGGATAATTGGTACGTTAATTTTGAATGTAAGTTTGAATGTCAGTATAAATGTTAAAGAAGACAGTGAAAATAAATAAATAATAATATTATTACTAGTAAGTATTAAAGAAAGTATGATAGCCCTCTTGTATGAGGACACATGATTGTGAAGATGCTGATCCCGGGGCTCCCCAACCTCGGCAGTATCCTAAATGTGCTGGGGAAGTAAAATGTTTGAAAAAAAAAATCCAAATTGGTTTTAACTACTCTTGAAAAAGAAGGGTGTGTTGTGTTAAACTCCTCAATGATGTTAACTTTAAAATTTAAAGGAATACAGGTTAATTTCAAATTATTATAACGTGTGCATATTCAGAACCGCGCCATTACACAAATGAGATAAATGAGGCCATCAAGGTTACGGCGATCCCCGGGAACTAAGAAATCAACCAGCAGAGTCTACCACCTTGTAACTTGAAAGATAACCCTAAGGCACTTTTACTGGAGTAACGGTATATAAACGTTACACTGTCTTATGTTTATGTAAGGTAAACACGTGCGTGTTGTCTGACCAACTGTGCGATACAGCCCTGACACGTAGAATAATATACTACATTACACCACAGACATTTTTATATTTTTATCTTATACAAAAAAAACTCTTTGATTGTTTTCACTTAAACATACAACCTACATACAGCCCTGTCAAGCTTTAGCATGCAATGTGATGTTTAGCACACGCCGGATATCTGACGGAGGCCTATCTATTCATATCGCCGCAATACCCTTGGTGGAATGTCCACGTAGACAATTACAGCTAGTCACGAAACTAACACAGAAGCTGGTGACATACACTTGCGTTACACGTTATTTGACCAGCGTTATTAACATTTCAGTAGAACAGTCCGTTATATAGTAGGAGCGTGTGTAGATGTTGATTTGTGGTTTAATTCGATGTTAAATATCAATCAGGTGGAATCTGTTTTTATTGTTATGTCAGTGTTAACAGTCTGAGGTTGTTTACATGCTCCTTTGAGGTGAAACACTCTAATAAAAACCGTTGTTATGCAAAGACGAGGTCACTGTAATGTATGGTGGTGAGTAAAGAACCAAATTGCATCGGACTCTGACCTAGTAAAGCCATATATACTAGCGGAAAAAAGAAAATGTGCATGCGGAGAATTGTTATAGAACATGTATTACCAACTATATATACATGAAAATGCACACGCATGACCGATTATGACACATACACACTATCCGTGTGTCATTGACAGTTTTTCCCGTGCAGTTTGCTCTCTATAGGCGTTGACCAGTT
>JAUMHH010155369.1:0-13568 GCA_032359455.1 Chlamys rubida | reverse complement strand
TATAAGGTATGTAGCAGACATCTAGATGTAAGAAATCCACCAGACAGTATAAGGTATGTAGCAGACATCTAGATGTAGACTATCTTCAATTTCTCTGATATTATATGGATACCTAATCTATACGGTTAATTATTAATTGAGATTTTATTAGGAGTACAATATAGCACATATCCCTGTAATTGTGATCAGTATCAACAGTAATAGGATATTGTTTGGTCACCAACCCAGAATCAGCAACAAAATGTGACATATTTTCACAGGAAATGGAAGATAGGATATCCAGCCTCCAGAAAGAGAAGAGTTCCATCAGTATGGAGAAGCACATGATACAGGACCAGCTGGTTCAGAAGGAACATGAGTGTGAGCTAGAAATACAGGTATATACTCAACTCTATGTGAGAGGTGTGAGCAAGAAATTAAATACAGGTATATAATCAACTCTGGGTGACAGGCCTAGGCCAGAAGGAACACGAGTGTGAGCTAGAAATACAGGTATATAATCTACTGAGAGGCCATTCCCCATGTTTAATGCAGTATCCATTGGGTCTACACATCTTTTACCAATTTCATCGAAAAATATTCAATCTTTTCAGCTTCTTTATCTCAACTGGTCTGAAGGACCAAGTTGAGCTGTTGTTTTATTACGACATTCATTGTTTATTTTCCTTTGTCTATCCATCAGCTTTTTCTTCAAATGTCTTTTTCTTAAGAACGACAGGGCTTATGATATATGGCCTATAGCTTGCCTGGGTGAAGGGGCTATCATCTTTGTTCCAAAGAACAATGTAACAACACACATAATTCCAAGGCTCCATTGCAGTGCATTGGTATGTCTAAAATGTCTAATATTTCAATACATAAATATTGATTGATTGAATAAATGACTTTGACTCCATTCAAGGCCACAATGGTTACATGTGTTAAAAATCTTAATACAAACAATGTGTCCTAGCTAGAATCATGGTATTTGGTCTGTAACTTGTTGGGATGAAGGTCTTTCAAGTTTGTTCAAATAAATGACCTTGACCTACATTTCTACCAAATTCTGTTATTGGTTTCAGGTGAGCATTTCGAGTACTATTTATCCTTTTGTTTGTTACATGATGGTATGTTTGCCACTGCCAGATTTAATATTCCTGTTTGTTTTGACATCAAAACTAAAAGCAAACTATTACTTAACATACATAGCCAAGTTACTGACAATTTGTACATGACATTTTCTAGTTTCTTCTATTGTCTACTATCCGCGATATTTGCAGTGCTCATACTGTTTGTTGTCCCACCTGATAAAAAAAATGATGCTGTTGGTCGAACCTCGGATATGTCGAATACCATGCATTCCTCGAACTATTGATCTGGACCCTATGAGTTTGAGTAAATGGGAATTTACGGTATATTTTCCTTGACTTTAAACATATGTGAACAACATCGAAATATAAAGTGCATATACCTCCGGTACAAGGAAGAATTTCAATTCACGTAATTTTATGTTTATAGTGAAAATGTCTTTTCCGGTTACAATTGTACATATCTGAGCATCCAATCCTCACTCTTAATGACTCATCGACCCATACATCAAAACAAAAACTTCCTTATGGGTTCTCGGAATATCCCAAAGTTAAAGGACTACTGCTGTATAAAACCCGACCACACTTGGAATAAACCAGTAGGGATGGCAGAACCAGACTTACAACTCGTGGAGATGTCTGTATCGAAGACTTGGGGTCCGGGTGTTCTGAAATTATGAAGCAGTTGCATTCCTGATTAAATACAACAGAGAGGTAAGACATTTGTTCACCTTTAAAATCGTAATTTGATCAAAATACGGACACTTTTCAAATGACGACTACTAAAGCACACTCCTTGGTACAGTTAATCAACATGCTGTGTGCGATCTATCAGCTATCATCTACGACCATGTTTTGTCAGAATGAAATCCCTTTCTGTTGCAATTATTTTGTTATGCTTTTGATTGGTCGATAAAATGAACACTAAAATTATAACCAAAACACGGAATATAGAGGAACTGGTTGTGATACGGACATGTGTAGGGTAATTACGAACACGCTACTCTACTCATGCACTCAACGAATAAATCCATAGAAACTGGTTACAATGTTTCACCAATGTTTCGATATCTTCTCTTCTTTTCTCTTATCTGTTTGATTGAGTCATGTAAACAGTAAATGCACCTTGAGGTAACTTTTGATCTAAACTTCATACTGCTGTGTTTAAAAGACAGCCTTCAAAGTTCAAAGTGTGTTTGTTTTTCACATATTTACTAGTACAGTACTTCATACGAGAAAGATCTGTTAAATACTTCCTGGGAAATAGTGATAATGTTCTTGAAATGTCAAAATCCAAGATGACTGCCTGCGGCCATCTTGCTTTTATGATCACTCTCAAATTATCACATGCACAACTAGGGACCAGGGGGAATCTTCACATGAAATTTGAGAAAGATCTGTTGAGTACTCTTTGAGAAATAGTGATAACAAACTTTATAACTCTTAAAATCCAAGATAAATGTCTTGGTATAACTTATAAATGTATAATGCTGATTTTTATGCTTTTTTCTAATCAACTATATTAATAACTGTCATTGTAGGGATACTACAATTCATTTGTTGTAAAGCGCCTTAGAGTAATTTTGCAAATTGGATTGGGTGCTTTATAAATGTTGTATATTATTATAATGTTTTCAAATATTTTTGAAAAGAGATATTCTTCCATTGCAGACCTCACCAACATACATGTACAGCTATGGAGAGCCTATGGGATATTGAGAGGGTTTCTGTGTTGCTGTCAAAACTCCTAGAGAGGGAAATCTTGGGGTCAAGGGAGTTAATGGACTTGAGGAGGAGAGCAATGCTTGGAAACGAATATATAACAAACATTTATGACAAAGAAAAAATTATGTTCTGTGGAAGTAGATTTGAAGGAGTTGATCTACCCGGTTCAGATACTGACACAATGTATGTAGATCAACTTGTGGAGGTTATGTATCCCGGACAGCGTGTTTCTCCAGACAGTACAAGAAAGACTGTGCTGTATGTGAGAGAGGCCGACTGCCGACCTGGATATGTGACCTTACAATTAGGTCATTTTGGACAGATATGTCAGTGCAGTTTGTTGGATTCACTTGTTCCGATTGGAAATGCTATATTTGTTTCAAGTGACATGTTCAGAGAACACCATGTAAAAAAACAAAAAAGACCAGAAACACCGTATGAATCGAATGGGCCGAGCTTTTCTACCGGTTATGTAGATTTGGTAAAATGCTTTCACTGTAACAGTTGGCCAAGGGAGGCTAACCAATGGGTGACACGTCCACGTCTGTATGGATGGCCAACACAAGCATTGATTGACAGAGTTGTACAAAGTGGTTGTCATCTTGTCCCTGTAGGGGACAAATGTTCCGACGACACACTATTGCAGTGGAGGATATCGTTTGCATCAGCAGAGAGACTGTTAGTTTACTCTTTTAGTCACATACAAATGAAAGTTTACTTTTTGCTGAAATATTTCTTGAAACAATTGAAAGACACTCTGCGAAATATCATTGGGAAAGAAGATGATGATATTTTGTGCTCTTATCATTTAAAAACACTGATGTTTTTTTCAATGGAAAACTCTCATCCAAAGCTCTGGCAGGAACAAAATTTATTTAATTGTTTCTGGTTTTGCTTTAACATTTTGATATCTTATGTCAGGGCAGGACACTTCCCCCACTACTTCATTCCAACCAACAACTTGTTCCAGAGAAAGGTTCATGGACAAAATCAACAAAAACTATTTCACATTTTGGACAGGTTTCATACAAAGAAGTTACTTTGTCTATCAAAAGGTCCTGGGACACACCATCGGGTAAATATACTGGAACGTGTTTGTAATGTTGAAGTGCAAACCAAACTAATGTGTGCACAAACTGCACAAGAAATCGAGTACACACAGGACATGTTTGTCAAATGTACATTGGAGAAGAAGAGACAGATGGAATTTGCGGATGTTAAACACTTTTCATTTGCCATGATCAGATCAATAGATTTACTAATGAAATCTCATTCAGAGGTAGACGAAGTGCTCACATTTGCAAAAACTGTCAGTTTGGTATCTACATTAGCAAGCTCAGAAGCTCATCAAAACCTGATGGGTGGGCTTACAAACAACAAGACCAGGTATCGCACCTTGAGGAAGTGTCAACACAGATTGACACTTTGTGCCTCAATGGGCACAAACGTTTTGGATTTGGCAACTCTTCACTTCCTGACAGGGAACTATTTAAAAGCCCTACAGATGTGTAAACAAATAACTTCACAGCCATCATATTACATCCGTCCATATACTCTCTTGCCAGAAAAACAAGAAGCAATGTATATAAAGCAATACTGTGGCAAAGGATATACCTCAATTTACAAACTGAAGAAGACACTCACACATGAAATTCGTGTGCATAAAGAAGTTATGCATCTTCCGCACCTTCGCCTGGAGGTATTAAGAAACACATATGCTGGTGTGTTAATTACCCCACTGCCGTATGCTGTGTTCCTGTCCTTCTTGTGCTGCCATGAGCTTAGGGACAAAAGAGGACGTGATTCAGCACTACGTAACATGATAATGGTCAAGTTAGATGACCGCCAAGGAGACTACTGGATGGTGCATACAATGTTGGGAATATGTTACGAAACCATTGGGGACTACCGTAGGGCCATCAATGCTTACGTGGACTCAGCTAATACAAAGAAAGAGGAGCATGAGCAAAACCCTGCTCTGGAAAGGATCGCTGCTCTGAAGAGATTTGTCACTTTTCACTTGATGAAACTATAGTTAAGTGTTTCTTGACTCTGTGTTTATAACAGTCAAGTGATGAATACTTGTTGTGAAGTAAAGGTCATACGTACACACCTCGCTCAAAACAAAATATTGTTGAAAACTATAAACATAGAGAGCGAAAGGGAGGGACATTAAACTGAAACCTGTATCAACTGTGATAGATACATTGATTGATTGATTGATTGATTGGTTTGACGTCTATTAACATGTATTAACCAGACCTTCAAGTAGGTCAAAGTGTACACATTTTTATGTAACCCTGTGTAATATGGATACCTATATAAACCATACCTTCAACTAGGTCCCACTGTATATATTTTTTATGTAAACTGAACCTGTGTAATATGGATACCTGTATAAACCAGACCTTTAGGTAGGTTCCACTGTACATATTTTTAGCTCACCTGCGAGCTTATGCAATGGCGCAGCGTCCGGCGTCCGTCCGTCCGTCAACTTTTAAAAAAACCCGCTACTAGTCCTGAACAGCTTAGTGGATTTCAACTAAATTTGGTCTAGATCATGCTTGGGCCAAGGGCACTCAATTTTGTAGAAACGATGGATGTAGCCCCCTAGGGGTCCTCTACCATAGGGATTAAGGGATTTCATGCCAATAAGGTCTGGAGCATCCTTGGGCGAAGGGGACTCAATTTTGTATAAACGTTGGGTTTCCACCCACTCCCCCCCCCCCCATGGGACAGAGGGTGGTCAAATAGGGGAAATAGAAGTAAAACCTTTAAAATCCTTCTTCTAACATAGAGATAAAGGGATTTTATCCTTATTTGGTCTGGAGCATCCTTTGGCCAAAGGGACTCAATTTTCTATTAACGATAGGTTTTGACCCCCTGGGGCAGAGTTGTGAGGCCCAATAGGGGAAATAAAGGAAACACTTTTGAAATCCTTCTTCTACCATAGGGATCAAAGGATTTAAACCCTATTCGGTCTGGAGCATCCTTTCGCCAAGGGCACTCAATGGTGTTTAAATGGTGGGTGTGGTCCTCCTGGGGGCAGAGGGGTGTGGCCGAAATGGGAAAATAGTTTAAAATCCTTCTTCTACCATAGAGATTAAGGGATTTCATCCCAATTTCGCCTGGAGCATGCTTGGGCCAAGGGAACTTTATTTTGTATATACGGTGGGTTTGGCCTCCCTGGGGACAGAGTTGTGTGGCCCAATGGGGGAAATAGAGGTAAAAACCTTTGAAATCCTTCTTCTAACATAGGGATTAAGGGATCTAATCCCAATTTAGCCAGGATCATCCTTGGTTAATAAGTGGACTAAATTTTGTATCAATGAAGGATGGGGCCCCTCTGAGTGCTGAGAGTTGCGTGGCCCAATAGGGAAATTCGAGGTTTAAACCATTGGAGGGATTTCATATAGTAAGAATGATTTCCAATAGTTGCTGTATTATCCAGGTGAGCGATACAGGTCCTCTGGGCCTCTTATTTTTCTTCATATAGTATCATTGACCAACAACGGGTACATAATAATACACCAAACGATAGGTTGACGTCATTGATTTACATATTCAACACCTTATGACATGTCCAGTATATAACCCTTCCAAACTCAGATGGCATCCATTTAAAGATGGAATTGCTTTCAGTTGGCATTCATTGTAAGTATTTCTTTAACCCTTTCACCACTGTAGACCATAATGGACTCATCCAGATCAATGCATGATAGGGTCTACTAAAGTTACATAGGGGTGAAAGGGTTAAGCGCGTTACGTGATGCATTTGTCACGTTCCGTTTGGTATTCTTTTTGACATTCAATGGCAAATAAAATATGTTTATTGCGTGTATATTTGTTAAATGGATAGAACAGCCATCTTCAATGAAGGATCAGTGGCCGTTCTATTAATTAAGCAATCATACACGATACATATACTATCTTTTATTAAACGCTGAATTTCGATTGATTAATTCAATTTTAACGCGATTACAATATTGTAAATATGGCAAAAATAAAGCTAAACGCAGCTCATTGAATTTTTCCTTTGTCCAGTTGGCATTCATATTGCCTATGAATACCAACTGAGACACTTCAATGATAAAATGAGCGAGGCTAAAACAAACATCGGCTTTAGAAACTGTAGGTTAGGGGACTCCCAATCACTTAGAAACCTGGGATTGTGATTATCTCCCTTTACTTGTAATATAATATGTTATTGTTATTTTACATATGTTTGTCGCAATAATAGCTCTCAAGAGCTAATGTTCCTTGTTTACCGGTATGCGACGTTAAATAAAGTTTCTTGTATCTTGTATCTTGTATCTTGTAAACTATTAGGCCACTCTATTTATATTTGGGCTGCAACCCGATATTAGGCTATGAACGCTATTGAATCAGTGTCATTTCGATGCTTCTACTCTCGCTACGACGCAAGCATGTACGTGACGTTACGCTAGGGATAGCGTTTGCACTGGCGACACAGACGCGCTTCAATCCCGAATATTAATATTAGGAATTTAGGGTGATGATATTTACGACAAATTAATATGTTTGCAGCAGCATTTGATACATAAAGTCCAAGATGGCGGCTATTTTAGAATTCCAGAATATCTACGCTGAAGTTTCAATTAAGATATTTATTAAAAAGGAATGACTGATTCAAAGTAATATACAATTATAGTGGAGTTTTACAAAACTGGTCCCCTTGGACGTCTGTTAGGCGAAATTCATTTCATTCAGTATCATAGCTAGCGCTAGGCTGCATCTCGCATTCACGAGAGATTGCGAGAGGTATGGTGCGTAAACCTTGCCTACCGAAAATGTTAGTTCAGCAACGAAGGGAAGATTTGTATATATAATGAACTAGGCTGATGTGACCTAATCTTATATAAACAGTTTTCCATATATGTAATTGAAGAGTTGTATGGTTTGGTTCTGTGCACTGATATCGATTGGTCCTCACTGCAACGCACGTAAATTGTCATTTATGTCCAGATAAGCTTCGAAAAATCATCCGATTTACGACTTCTCCAAACCCCGAAGCAATAAAAGCTCTACAATTGTCGCATGATTCCTGTTTTCTCTCGCGTGGTGGCTGGATACAGATCAGCCACTAAACAACAGATGCAATTGTCCTTCAAAATGACCTCCCTCAAGGTTAAAATCCCGCGAGATAAGGTGAGAATTGACTTCGATCCATGCATTTTGCTGATTTTCGTAAATTGCTTACCAAGTGAAAATTTTAACGGTGAACGAAAATGAGCTGTGTTATTGAAGGGTGAGGAACACGTCCGTTTCTACAGATTCAACCACACGGGCAATCACACCAGAAAATTACTCGGATTGAAACATTATCACAGACCATTTAATCTCACACACAGAATAAATTGGTGTACTTTTACTACATTTAAAAACAGTATAACCTTGTTTATCCGGAAATCGATAAAATCCGAACAATTTGCTTTCCGAATACTTTTATTCAGGAAATATAAAATTCGTTTTTTCCGGATTAATTTTAGAAACCAATCTGGGAACAAGGTCAGAGCAAACGTGTATAATTTATGTAAAGGATTCATTACTGTTGTTGATTTACATTGTACAAAATGTGAAGTTACAGTAAAACCTTGATTTATTGCCCTCGTTTCATGTGCTACCTAACTTACCACCAACATATTTTATCTGGGTTTTTTTCCCATAGGAATACCTTTATAGTTTTCTTCAATTTATCGCCAAACCCCTTTATAACGCCAAAATTGTTCTTGACAAATATAGTGGCAGTATAACGAGGTTTTATTCAAGAAGGTAACGGTGGCATTGTGCTTATGTTTGGTGGTCGTGAAGGACCCTGCTGGGGAAAAAAGACTTACTTTGCAATTGTATTCCATCGCATGATCACAAGATGAAAGGAAGAAGTTGGATGTGTTTTCTTCAAAATATATCTTTGAGAATGTTGGACAATTAGTTCGCCAGTACCAGTAGGTTGTCCAGAGGTGGACCAAGAGACAGGTCCAGAGGTGGGTCAAGAGACAGGTCCAGAGGTGGACCAAGAGACAGGTCCAGAGGTGGACCAAGAGACAGGTCCTGAGGTGGACCAAGAGACAGGTCCAGAGGTGGACCAAGAGACAGGTCCAGAGGTAACTGGATAATATCTCCAAATGAGAAAAAAGGTATGACATTACCTTGTTTTTAGTCCATATTGGATTACCACAAATTGAAATCCTGTTGAAACACAGGGCTCACATTAAGGACAAACTCTGTGTCACCAATTGGTTTTGCTATGAAAATTTTGTGTCGCCAAACTGAGATTTTATGTCGCCATTGTTCAGTGTTCACTTCCATATATTGAAAATTACTTTAATTATTCGGTTGTCATTGCAACACTTGGCATTTTGTGTTTGTTTACTCTTTATACAAAAAAATAAACATTAACATTTGAAATTACATTTGTATAATTTCGGAAAGTTTTGTTCGTAATTGTTTGCAGAGAAATATATACATAATTAAAATCTTCAAGTTTTTCTCGGCGTCTCTGCGAGTAGATTAAATTAAGTTTGGTTCGTGAAGATTAGTTAAACTTAAAAACGTGAGAAACCAAATTAGGTAGGTACGAGGTTAATTGCAAACAAAGGGTCTTTACACGAGTCTGAAATCTACAGTAACAGTTAAAACACTATATATCGATTAATGTTATGTAGTCTTAGGGCGTTTAAAGTTTTCGTTTTGATTATACCAAACGTAATTTTAATGATTTGCTTTAGGGGAAAAGATTGGTTATTTCGATAGCTTGAATCAACCGCTGTTCTCCTTGGCTTTCGTTTTAATGATGCAAAGATCTATTAACGAACACATGGGGCTAGGGAAAAGTGTTGCAGTGTTTCCTTGCTGAAGTATTTTAACTTTAATACGCCTTCCAAATAGGTCATCTGTGGACACAGACGTCACGTGACTTCAGCTGTTGCGTGGACGCCAAAATCTGAACAAACAGATTCAAGTTCAAGATATTGGTAACTCCTTAAAATATCAGCAGATACTACACACGAGGACAAGAAATTTGACATTTCTCGTTTATATTATCAAACAGAAGACATTAAAAATATCACAATTGGTATAATTATAACAAAAATGTAATAAGAATCGGTATCGGCAGGTCAAATTAAAACCTTCTTTTAGTTTCAATTTGACTTTCTATATCGAATATTACTGCGTTCTTGTCATAATTATATCAATATGCTATAACGTATATACATGTCCCGAAACATGCGAAAGGAAACCATGCAAAGAAAAGAGAATCATCAGATTGATAATTCATGGAATGGAAATTACTTCCATGATCAGTGTCTCAATCAAAAACATAATTTACACAAGACAACAGTGCTGATAATAGATGAGATTGATTAAGTGATAAAAAAAAGTTTAGACTAATGAAAAAAAAAAAAAAATCTAGTTATATTAAGTAAAAAATATGTTCAAATTGTATACAGTTACGGGTTGTTAAGAACCTGGCTGTATATTCAGTGGACAGGTAATTGGGTATCCCCTACCAACCTAGTATTTTGACTATGTATAGTAAAAAAGAGAATCATGTAAAAAAATAAAATGGAAAATATTATAAAGCACAACATCGCAAAGTTCGTGAAACACAAAAGCAAATTAGCTCAAAGAACATGTAACTGGAAATCCTCTACCTTCCTAGTCCTCTAAAATGTTTGGGTTTAACGGCCTTGCAATATCTAAGGTCCAATGAAGACGGGTGCCTATTGAGACACCACCGAAATGAAAGAAAAGGTAAGAGGTAAAGGAAAGATAAAGATACCCAAGTGTTGCAGAACAATCTTGGTTTCTTTAATAAATTTACTGTCGCCCAAGCAGAACACAAGGAAGAAGAAAAACGATTCTGCAAGGGGCAGATAATGCAGTAGAATGCAGAAGATCTATTTCCCCCCGAACCTGCAGGGGTGTCCTCTGTAAAAATGCGATAACAATTCATAAAACTTAAAAGTTTGCAACTATCTCGAAACAGTTTATTTTAACTTATATAACTAACTCTTGTTAACGCGCGGGGGGTCTTAATAAGAGAGGAAACCGGAGTACCCGGAGAAAACCTACAGGGTCGGGTAGGTGACACGGCCGATCGGGGAATCGAACCCTAGTCGCCTTGTTGAGAGGCAAGTGCTCTATCCCCTGCGCCACCCGACCACCGATATAAGTAATGTGGGTCCTTCTACAGAATCGAGGGTTTACTCGAGCGTTTTCTACTAAGACGACACTGAACAGTCTAAAATTGGTCTGCAGCCCCAATTACCACATTCGGAACCCCTTTCTTTCTAACCACTCGCCCCTAACAGTGGTGTCTCCCTCGGCACCCGTCTTCAAATGTCCTTATGGGTTGCGTGGATGTTGAACCTCAAAGAAAACATCTTAAGTTGATACTATTCCCTCGCCAATGCATTCATTTTCATTCATATTTATTCATAATTAACTCGTGTCTGGCTCTGTGGTGAGTAACGTATGATGATGACCGTTAGCGGTACGACCCCCAGACACTGGTATGATACCTATGTTTAACATGATATAAGCCCAGGTCATTGCTGTGCTGTAGGAGACAAAGCCATCGGTCTCTGAGCACGAATTACGGAGCATAGATCCGGTGTGTATACGTAGTCTAGTCAGACAGTAAATATACATTACAGAGGCATCGACCAGACGTCCAGAAATCACACAAGCTATACATAAACTATGGAGGACTTCCGAGCCATTACCCGTCCAGTATTGTACTCAAGAATGGTTCTGCACTATGGAACTCTCCTGTACGTTCGGATACATTAGAAAAGTGCCGGTTACTATTGACTGTCTGAGCATATGGGGCGACTAATGGTCGGGCTGGCAGAGGTTTGTTTTTTCCTTCTAATTGGGGAGTCTATAGAACAAAGTTGACTATTGAAACACTTATTGCATTATTGTTTTTTTCATTATTTCATTATCTATTAGTAAAAATCACTTTTTTTCTTTCAGTGATGTTTATCCATGCATATATTTGGTTAGTATTTTGTGAGAATAATGTGTCAGGTTGAGTTGTGTGACCTTCACCCACTCACCCACCCACCCTTGGTAAAATGGACAAATGGAAAAAACAACGAAAGAAAGAAAAGTACAGAATCCGTTTATTCAATACATAACAATTTTCTTTGGTCTGTACAAGAGAGAAAAAAGAAGAAGAAAATCGATCGCAAAAATACTGGCTCGACACATCACACTGGTTTTGTATTTTCATAGCACATAGAAGGTCATATGACGACAGGTAGTGAAGTTGTGTAAGGGACTATTTTATAGTACCATCCATCATTCCAACGGTACTAAGCATTTTTCCGTAGATCAACTAGACATGTTGTTTTTGATGCAAGAAAGTTAGGTGGGTCGATTTTTCGACATCGAGAGCTTTCCGCCCTTCTCGTATATAATATGATCATATGGGGTGTCATTTTTACCGAAAGTCGATATAAACCCCTAAAACATGTAAAATTACTCTGAACACCTTAGTTTAGGTCCAAATATAATTGTAACAAATCCTCAGGTCCCTGTGTCTTGAATTATGTCAGATCCCTGTGGATTAAAACAGACTGTCAATCAAAAAGCATTATTAATTTCTATAGCTACGAAAAGGTGAGTTCTGACGGTTAAAGGGAAACATTTTCGTATTTTATTATTTTCCATGACCACAGGCAAATTTTTGGTTACCAGTATTTGCAGGTGACAACAGTGACAAGTGTCACTGAGCCCGGATTACCCTGCACCCAGATCAAAGGACACTGACAGGTGATTAACAGGAAGTTGGTACTATGACGTCAGTTTGATATTGTACAGCTGATAAGCTAATATGCTCAAGGCCAATTAAATGGGGCTTATTAGCATTGAGATTTAGAGACTTTGATGTAAACGCAGTAGGATGAACAAGCAGGGCCTTAATTGAGTTTACAGGTGCCTGCTCTTCGGGTGGAGTAATGAATGTCAATTAAGCTATTGTGTCACAAAATAAACACTCACTAGTAAGTAAAGGATCTTACATATTGTCTACATAATTCATTAAACATATGGTGTCAGACAAATGTAATACTGGCAAAATTTACCTGTTGATCATAACCAACTTTGCCCTTTAATTAGCTGTATTCATTTTATTTCCGTAAGTTTTACAACTTATAGGATTTGCATTTGTATAACAATAAATAATTTCATATAACTGAGATTCATCACAATTCAGCAGCAGCAACATCATCAAAATCGTTATTTTCATCATCATCATCATCATCATCATCAAGATCTACAAGACAATAGTATTGTATTGAAGAGAGCTGAGAGTAAAGACCAAGACAGGACACGGATAGAGAGTGGGTCCTGGTCTAGCTTTTAAATTGATAACCAATTAATGATCTTACGAACCAATATTTAAAAGTATAAGCCAGCACCAAGTATGAAGATGTCATATGGATGTACTCTATTTGTGAAGTACTAACTGTTGCCAAATTAATTCCGTTGTTGCCGAAAACAAAATCTGGGCCCTGTTGTTCAAAAGTTGATTATCTTAATCAGTTTAATGAACATTTTTAACTTCTGAAAATTGAACAATATACAAGGTAAAATCTTGTAATTTTGTATGTAATTTTACTCAACTAAAATATTTACTATCTGGAAAGATTTAAATAAGTTACTAGTAATGGTTGAGTCTTGTAAATAAAATCAAAGTACTGAAACTACTGAAAGGCTAAACATATTACGTTGTCAATTTACATC
>JAUMHH010155358.1:0-18533 GCA_032359455.1 Chlamys rubida | reverse complement strand
CTTACATTGTATCTGTCACTATTTATACAGAAGTCTTACATTGTATCTGTCACTATTTATATAGAAGTCTTACATTGTATCTGTCACTATTTGTACTGAAGTCTTACATTGTATCTGTCACTATTTATACTGAAGTCTTACATTGTATCTGTCACTATTTGTACACAAGTCTTACATTGTATCTGTCACTATTTGTACTGAAGTCTTACATTGTATCTGTCACTATTTATACAGAAGTCTTACATTGTATCTGTCACTATTTATACACAAGTCTTACATTGTATCTGTCACAATGTATACAGAAGTCTTACATTGTATCTGTCACTATTTGTACAGAAGTCTTACATTGTATCTGTCACTATTTGTACACAAGTCTTACATATTGTATCCGTCACTATTTATTTACAAGTCCGCTTACATTGTATATTTCATCATATGTACAGAAGTCATTTTTTTATTTACTATTTCAGCACTGAACTAGCTAATATACATGTAGCATGTTTGTAATTTGAAATTGCTGAAAACAAACCTTTGGACGACCCCTGTCTCATCAGAGCAAGCGTACCTATTTGACTTGTGAACAAAGCGACCCTTGACCTCAAAACCGTTTGAAACCCTGTGGTTATTTATGCAAATTACGTCTGCATAACCAGCAGGTTCATTGTAATTTGAAAAACCGGAAAATACATCCCGGACATCGGTTAAAAATTTGAGAAAACCACAAACCAAGCTTATTTAATAACTATCGAACCAGGAGGAACTTTGCACGGCCTTTTGATCACAGACCAACGCGAGTTGTTTGTAACCTCACACCTTTGTTCAGACAGACATTAGAGTCAACCTTCTCATTTTTTTATCGTGAAATTTCATCTGAATCTCAGGTTACTCTTTCATGGCTGGGCCTTTTTTTATCCAGTATTGGTGATATGAAACTCGACACGTGTCTAGGAATATGAGACCTTGTCATAACGTTTGACACATATTTGATTACACTAGGTGGAAAGTTTAAATCGCTCAGATGTGGTTAGTTGATGAACAGGTATAAACAAATTTTTTATTTTTGCATGAAAATTTCGATTTAAAATTTGCATATTCACCTGTAAATTGAAATCTTCCAATACCTCCTGTTTAAAATTGATTTAACATATACTCCTTTACATCTTTCATAACGGCTCGGGTAAATCTTTTTGTTATTATTAGAAATAAATATATACTTTATAGATGTATTTTTAACCTCAAGTCCCGTATAATCACGACTGTAAAAATGCACATTTTGATATATATGTGATGGTTCACGCAAATTTCATGTCAAAATTACTATAAATGACAACTTTTACATTAGTATCAGTACTTACTTCTCATCGTCATTATATTTTGCTTTCTTTCTTCTTTTTTTTTTTTTTTTTTTTTAATTAATTCGTAATTTTCGATTATGTATTTTTTTCATCTTCTTTTCACAAAAAAAGGGTAAAAAAAAGTAAAAAGATCAGTCGAAGGTGTTTTGTTTCCCGAGGATCGAGCCTCGGGACCATACGACAGCCCTTGTGTACAAATTATGATCGTTGATAAAATCAATACTTCCAAGGGAATCAGTCCATATATACAACGGGACCAAAAATCGTCAAACTTTCTTCTGGGACAAACCCTAATATCACAGGTCTGGATACAAAAAAAAACATACATTACATATGTCATAGTGTTAGTTAACATACAAGTAGTGTTTGGCTAGTACCAGTGTGCCAAACCCAGTGACCGAATCATCTTCCTTTCGTTATTGGTAATACACCAAATACATCAAATACTGAGGTTAAAACGCAATCCTCAAAATCTTTTTAATAAACACTATCTTGATCTTTTGTATTGTTTGGTTCGTTTTTCTTTAGCTACAACCTATCTATGAATCATAAACTTCCTTTGTGGTTTAAGACATGTCATCAGCCTATTGTGTTTTTTGAGAAACAAAATATACTGCATAATGCTGTGGTATTTTATATTTCAAAAGATTACCGCCGAACATATCACCGTACATGAAATGTGACAGTGATCAGGTGCGTGAACTGTCTTAGTTCGATTGAACTCAAGTGCGATACGACGTATGTATCCGCCACTTCGATTCAGTATTTGACCTCTCCCCTCCATTTCTGAAATGTAATATTACACTATTCTAGATGTTCGTCCTATACCATATAGCCTGTCCATGATATGCTGAACATTAGCCATTTCGGACACTGTTGTATTATTTTGACCTGAAAAGGTACAACCATACGAACACTTTCTCACAAACGGACAGCGGGGTGTGGTAGATATTACCGCAACCTGTGATCAATGTGAAATGAACAAGTGAAGTTTGTATATTGATATCTGGTATCAAGTTACATGTATTTGACCATATAGTATCCGGAAGGAAAAAATCAATGAACAGGCTAAGTTTGTCACAACGACGTAAATACCCGAACCAACAAACAACATTCTCCGTTATATTGTTTTCAGATGGAATGAGTTTGGAATGTTGTCAAGTATACATGTACTAGCCCGCCGAAAATTATCGTTCCCTTCCTCCAGACATACTATGACAGTCTGATTGCCATGGTGACCGTATCCATGAAACAGATGTCAGTTTCACACTCGTTTCGTGTAGAAATGGTACAGGAAATCCACATCATTCGCCATCACAGAATGTTTACAATGGCAGTCGGGACTACATCATAGACAAGTGGTGCATTGTGGCGCTCGTAGTTCATTGACAATGTCGGGGCAAGCTTTGTTACATCCGTGAGGAGTGGATTGGTTTGATACTCAAGGGATGTCCGTCCGTTCTGACAATCTGTATAAGTGGCCCGGACAATAAAACAACATACACGTTATCTATCAGACACGTCGCCAGTGCTACTGGCTGCAGTCACTCAAATCAAAACGAAGGAATTTATCAGCAAAACTTTCCAAATACGACGCATATAGGCCTATAGAATAACGTTCGCCGAACAATCACCGTCTTTTAAGTCTAGTCTAGATTATCACTGGGGACTCTCATAGAGGTGTTTGACTCTCGTTTTAAACACAAGTTGCCTCTGAATTTGTTAACGAATTCTCTTGGGGTTTTTTGGCAATCGGACGGGGAAATAATGTATTTTAGAATCGGTGATTTTCTTTTTTTCCCCTCTTATTTGAGATCAAAGATCGTACGTGTCCGACTTGCAGCCTGTTTTCAGTTGGTATTCATAGGAATGTGAATGCCAAACCAACGGATTTAAATGAAAATTACTTCAAGTATTTTCTCTTTATGAATGTCAGCGCTATAAAACTTAATAGTCATATGAGACTAGCAAAGTGGATGTCGTAGAGCTGTATGCCATGAAAATGTCGTGTGAATATATTTTTTTCAGAACGAACGTGGTGATAAATTACGTTTAAATGGACAGAGTTCTCAGACAGTCAAGTACAGGCTGGTATTAAGGTCGCTATCGCTGTTGTACTTCGTGTAGAACCGGTTTATGGTACCGCGCTATCACATTAGCTCGGGGTAATTGTCGTAAAGTTGCCTTCTTGGAAAACCAGACGGTTACCAGACAGGAGCAGACGACGAACAGATTGCACGAGCTGATGGATTTCTAATGAATGGCGGGAAGCTTTACTCTCCCAGAAACATTCGTTAATCTAATCGATTAGGGGTGATTTTTGTGTTGTAACTATTGAAGTAAAATTCAATAATTGTTAGTCCCTTTGGTGTAAAAATTCTCGCTCCAGAATCAAAAGGATTGCGTAAAAGCGGCGTAATTTGCTGGTGGTTTGTTAAAGGAGAAAGCACTTTACACACTGAAAAATTATGTGGTAATTTACTTTGGCTGGTTCGATAAGCGTTATAAACGAGAGCACTTGATACGGCATTACGGCGACGTTGATTCTGTAGTTAATGTGCGCTTCCGGCGGCGTTGCTGTGTGATAGCTGTAGCTGCCCCAGACGCAAGGTTCAGACAGCATTTGTGAGGCTGGCGTAATAACTTATATGAAATGACAAGAAGCAACACACTACAAATAAATACAAACATATCTTTTTTCTCGGTAGGACAATCCTAATCTATACTTACGTGTATCTCGTCTGTTTTGTTATCTAAGATACAAGAGACTGTCCCTTTGCTGTCGAACAAATAATCTGTCCACTAATTATATACCCAGTTGACTCGAAAATGAACCAACTCTACTGAGAATATCTCGGCGATATTTCACAGAACCGGTAGGGTTTCTTTATTTAATTTATTTTCAGTGGTGAGGTTAGATCTTGCTGGTTTTCTTTTTACATTTGTTTTGTTATTTTGCTTTTTTACTTTCGTTGTCAGTGCTAGTGTATGAACACACACATACATCCACGCAGACGTTTAATTAGTCTAGATAAAATTACAAAATTGTTATCTACCACAGAAAGTGTGCAAAGCTAATCAAATTAAAAGTGTACAATGTGTTCGTAACAAAAGTCAATTAACTGTAAAGTATCATGATTAAATATATAAGTTAATTGATGTAGAAAGTTTAGTGTGAGTTTTTGCGCATCATTGAAACTTCACTATTTATAACAAGTTCAATATGAGTGTGTCGCATTGCAGCTCAAAATAGATTTACGAATGAAACATATGTGACGAAATCTGTCTAGCAAATTCTGTATAAATAGTAAAATAATAGCAAGTTCACTTTAAATGGTGAGTTCCTTATAATTTAGCAAGTTCACTCTGTGAAGTATGCTAACTATACGCCTAGTAAACGTTATGTTTAGCAAGTTCACTATGAATACCGGTATCAAATTCACGATGTTTAGCAAGTCCACGTTATGAAGCAAGTTCAGTATGTGTGGGAAATTCCTTTTGCAAAGCAAGTTCAGTATGAATATCGAATTCACTATGCAAATAAAATACACTATGTACATGGTGTTTATGATATTTAGCAAGTCACACTGTAGCAATATTTAACAATCAATATAAGTTTAAAATCGAGAGATTTCAGTCCCACGGATTTATAAAAGATGTACCGTGGATACGTAGTCATACAACCGTGGTCCGTGGTAGTATATGAGCACACTCGGCCATTGTGTGTCTACCACCATCACCGAGTTCGTCCTACTGACATTTTACACGCTTATTGTTATGGTAGATCGGATATATAGTAAGCCGGACGTTTCTACGTACATCAAGAGATGCTATCATTTTCTGAAGAATCTGATGTTTTGACAGATATCTGTCGTTTCCTACCATATCTCTTCCCGTATATGTCCCGTCAAAATACTAGTCCATGTGTAACCTAAAATATCTTCATGTCAGGCGGGGTGAGGGATGATCGGATAGGGTAGATGATATTGGTGGATCCGGCGGGCTGGGTGGGGTGGGGTGGG
The DNA here is from genome assembly GCA_032359455.1 of Chlamys rubida. Lineage (NCBI taxonomy): Eukaryota > Metazoa > Mollusca > Bivalvia > Pectinida > Pectinidae > Chlamys > Chlamys rubida. The sequence goes on along the minus strand of JAUMHH010155358.1, from coordinate 13,156 downwards.
GCTGCATTTCTACAGCTGCTTAGATGCTCCTGCTATCCCCAACGGGATACCCAACCAACCCTGGACCCCCTCCCTACCAACATCCTGCATCCGCAATCAGAAGGTTTCGGTAAGGTGAGAGTTGATGGTGGTATGTAAGGAGGGACGGAGGACGAGTTGGGTATATCTGTTAGGGGAGATTATCATCATCAATGGATTCCTCGACTCCTCCTAGTATCTCATTATCATTTACACCCACTCATTCACCCATCATCCGACTATTTCATCCTCATCATCTTCTCTCGTTCATTCTTCCATCCTCCTATCATTTCATCACATACTACCTTCCCATTCTCAATCAAATGTCATCTTCACCTACCCCAATCCTTAACTACCCCAATCCTTAATGCCCCGCCACTCCTCTTACTGTAAAATCATCTGTTAGTCTATCATCACGTAGTATCATCGTATAACTCTCCTTCTCATCCTCCCTTCGTCATCTTTCTCTGCATCCTCTCATTCTCCCCTCATAGCACCTCACCACCGTTGTCGTTATCATCATCTCTCCCCGTCCCTTCATCACACCCTGTGCATCACATTTTCTGATAACCCTATAACCCCTCCTATCATATACATATAAATGTCTAGCCCCCTCCCCTTCAAACATCTCAACAAAACATGTAGTCGTTACTTACCTCAACCCCACCTTATACATCATCATCTTATTCCACAAGGGTTCACCTATAACATATCTTCACTGATTCCCCCTTCAAACACTTCATCTAGATAAGGAATTGTCCCCATCCCTCCCATGTACCTTATACATCATCATCTTATTCCACAAGGGGTCACCTATAACATATCTTCACTGATTCCCCCTTCAAACACCTCATCTAGATAAGGAATTGTCCCCATCCCTCCTCTGTACCTAATATATCATCATCTAATTTCACAAGGGGTCTCCCTATAACATATGTTCACTGATTGCCCCCTCTCCGAACACCTTATCTAGGATCCTCCCCATCTAATGTAATATTATTTTACCCATCCGGGCTCCCTTCATGACATGTCTTCATTTATAAATCCCCCATTCCCGAACTAGCCCCCCCCCCAAACTATAATCATCGTCGAAATGCTCTGCGAATATTTGTAAGTGTCTTCAATGAATTAAAGGTACCTCATAAGAGCACGTGTTTAAGATTATGCCCAGAATAGTAAATATAGGGCAGACGAAATATTACTCCATCAGATTGATAAATAATTTGTGAATATAAACCATATAGTTAGTACTATACGTGAACAATAGTGTAAGATAAATACACTTACCTTCAGCAAGTAGTATTTCCATAATAATGATAATTAGAATCACCGTTAGTGTGTGAAGGTTTGTACACTGCATGTTGATATGTTGTAAGTGGACGGTTAAGCGGCTAGCCACAGCAGTAAATCTGTTCACCACAAACACTGTTAACTCGGCTCCAGAGATGTCGACTGACCTGTGGCTATTTCATAAACTATAGTCCTCATTAGCAGAGACTGTAATTTGTAGTAAACACTCCGCCTCCGCGATCTGTTGTCCACACCCGCGCTTACAGCGGTATAGATACCGGGGGTGGTGTTTAGTCACAGCAATCTCTGTCTGTTGTCAAAGATCGGTCATCCGGTTCACGCGATGTGTCCCTATCGTTCACCTGTGACTGTTGTAAGGATGTATCTTCGTGGTTGGTAACTCTTAATATCAGAGACATATATAATATACAAGTCTCTGTTAATATCTACTCAACGTATCGCTCACAACCCAAACCATCTCTAAGTACAAACTGGTAAAACAAATGTGTCTATTTCAGCACCGCCATCTCTTAGTATAAACTGATGTCTATTTCAAAACCGATTTCAATTCTTTCAATTCGATTTCTGCGGACGCTGGTGATAAAAACTTCTGCCATAAAATTATATTCCCCTTGTTCACTTCTCTGACCGTTTCTGATTCTCTTTGATACGATTTGTCCTAGAAAGTTATGGATTATATATATGACCAACTTGCTTTATAGCGGGCAACATCGAGCAATAACCTACCATATTCGCGTTCGCAGTTTGACAAAAATCGATCCCCGTTGAGTACAGTGTGTTATATAGATACTAATTTTCTAACTACGGTCGTACCGTTCTGTATGCGCTAATGACCCGCGAGACCACAACCTGTTTTATGTAATCATACAATACGACCCTAATCCATACATATCAATTAGGGTTTGGTACATAACAGGTGCTCGTACTGACCACAGAGGAGGTATAAAAACTGACCACAAAGGACCTATAAAGATAATCACAGTTATTAACTCCCAGTAACGCGTCCGATGTGACTCATAGATTGGCTAGAAGGTAATAAACAATTTACAATTGACGGATATATAATTTAGCTACTCTTACAGCTTCCGTTAGTGTTCGTACCGAGGCTGAAATAAGGGTTATTTTTAAACACACGACAATGAAATGATAAAGCAATATCCTAGTTCGTAAAGATACACGAAATGTTTTCTTTTTATTATTTGAAAACTGACATCAACATTCTGAATTATTCTGTAGCAATAGAAATAAATTTTACAAATGCTGCGACACAGACATCTTTGCTGTCGAACCATTGCCCCTTTGCCAAGCCATCATCATTGACCTTCAGCGCGCTTGACTGCGGAGTACTACACCGATGAAGGCAATAAAGAACATTTTACTTAATGGTCGCATGACAACCAACGTCACCGCCAGTCTTAGATTCAGATTCAGATTCATTTAACCCCAACTGTCACTGTAGAATTTGCAGAAACTACGAGATTACTGGCAAAATAAATACTTGCTACAGTAGCATGAGCACCTCTGGTGTACGGTGCCCTCATACAAGTTTTATAGTCACAATTAGTGTAATATTCATCGATAAAACGCCTTAAATCGTCCGCCACTTATTGCTGCCATTTTGATTGCAGCTGTATCTTGGTTCCTCGCCCTGGTATTGAGAAAACATCGTAATTGCCAAAGCAATGTATATTCATAGACAATACTTAAATCTACTTTTCCGTCTCTCAAAACGGTCACGTCCTCTTCTGATTCAATCATTTTATGTTAATATATAAGCTGAAGTAATCTATCAAATACTTATTTTTGAATTTCAACGTAAATATAATTTTATAATACGTGGTATTTATTTAATCAATCATAGTTATCATTACGTGGAAAGACGAAATAATGTCGAAAAAGAAACAAAAAACGTGAAAAAATAGGCACTTATATCTACAAACTCAGCACGGTTTCTATAAAACATGCATAGTTTCGTAATTTTATCCTTTCATCAAATTTAGTGCGCAATGTTTTCTTCTTTTCGCTTTTAAATCTTTGTCTTTCTGTTAAAAGATCTTTAAAATTTGGTAATAGATACAATATGTCGAAAATGAATCACACTGCAACATACAACTGTTTCATCCCTGTTGAAACAGACGGGCAGGTGCGTAAAACCGCTTAAACATTTATGAACTTTAAAATTTAGAGATGTACTGGTAATTTTAAATTATATAATCTGTAAAGTGTGTATACAATGAACCGTGCCACTACTCGAAACAGATAACTGTATATTATAAGTTGTCTTTCAGCTTCTGTTAACAGCGAAATATTTGTGACTATAATTTGTCTCTTTATAATGATGCAAATAACTAAAGAAATTGTTGTTTACCCGTTTTGTCGACTTCCAGATTCACGAGGCAAAATATTTGCAAGAGAATTTCACAATTTTGCAGCGAAATGACGTAAATATGACAGACCTACCATATAATATTTACGTTTCACATGAGATTTATATTCGCAAAGTTGAAGTTGAAATTGAAGTACAGATGTACTTGTATCTCGCAAAGAATTATTTATACATAACGTTAGAGCTAGATACGTTTTTACGTTGAGTTTTTTGTTTTAATCATATTTTAATGTCATTTATATACCATGGAAGTACATATATTAAATGAAAGAGAGACAGACAGACAGAGATAGAGAGATGGGGGAAGACAGACCGACAGACAGATAGAGTTATACTTAGTTATACTTAGTTATACTTAGTTATACTGTTATACTTAGTTAAACTTAGTTATACCTACTATGTTATACTTTTATTGTTCCATAAGTTAACTGAGTACATAGAGCTGTGCGGTAGGATATGACGTAACAGCGTGTTGATAGTGATAACGTTATCATTAATTATAGCCTCTCGGGCGACACACAACGTCCATCACCACCTAACGCTAGTCCCCTCCCATCCTACACTTCCATAAAAAGAAACTTAAATTAAACATATGTTTCTGCTTATAAACAAACAAATCAAGGATTGGACTACACACTTTGTCAAGTTCTGATTACCTATACATAAACGAAGAGCATGGTACAAGTGTGGCCGATTGTAAGGTAAGGATTTTGACAAGAGTATACTATCAAGTACAAACTCAGACACCTGGTAATACGTGACCTTAATACAGGATAATGCATTCTGTGTGTTGACGGTACATAGCATTCTTATTCACCAGGGTGACGTTAGATATAAAACACGTTATTTTGATAATTCTGTTGTATTCATGGCGGAGTGAGTTTGGCATTATTAGTCAACGATTTATTCGACACGTAAAACAAACATGACCATCTCAGAAATTGATGTCGGCTTACGTCATCAAGTCCAATAGTATACAGATATAATACCACCTGTATTAACCTGGTCCTATATAAAGATACAAATCACTGACTCACACCTTTCAAATATCTGTTATTCACCGCTGTTTGTTTACATAGTAAAGGTATAAATCAGTATTTGTCAATAAAATCTAAACAAAATTGAATACTGATTACTCATTTATCCCTTCCCCTCCATTTAAGTTGTGATATCTTGGGTTGAAACCTGTCTCCCCTTTTTGCAACAATACACTCACCCAAGTGAAATAAAAGACCAGTTTAAGTTGAAATAAACGATTACCAGAACAGTCTTGTGTATGAAACAACTGCGCCCCCTGTGACCTCTCTAATATCGGATGTCAGTTTCTCTGTACGTCAGAAATGCGCTCTGACACTACCGAAACCCACTCACACACAAAATGTATGTATCTGTTTCACAATCAGCATTTCTATGTATGTCAGTTGTATAAATCCTAATTGTTAGCTTGTCACGATGAATGGCCCAGTGTTGGCACATTTCCCCCAAAACTGACGTAACAGAAATAGCATGTGTTTACCAGGTCGGAAATTATAAACACACCGTTACTGTCTATTTAATTCAGTTATAATGTGCACTGTACATACATTCAGAAATCAGAAGGAACATAATGTGATTACTGTACTTTCCTACTTCTTTGGAGGACGTTTTGATTTAGTGTGTGTCAATATCAAAATAAAAAGAAATATTCGCGTTCCACTTCAGGTAAAAAGTATATTGAATTGTTATTCGGACGAATCACAAAAAATGCACGCTTTGAGCACGCTCGGTAATTCTGAATTATTACGTAAGGTGTGATATTTCTAAGGGAGGTAACTCTAACACAAATCCCGGCTATAGTTTGTAAGGTAGCATATATATGTAATTTGAAGAAAGAATCTAGAGACAATTTTGCCACAATATCACAACCATCCGCTCCTTAACATTGTGGAGGATGTAATCTCGGAGTTTAATGATAACATTACATTTTTGTTCTGCATGACAAGGTCTTTTTGTTTTATCTAATTTGTTTGTTTAGTTTCAAAGCCCGTCGTCATAACACGTTTTCGTGAGATATACTTTACTGTGCAAATCTTGAGATCTATGCATTATTATAAGATATACGTTGTCGTCAGATATGATAAAGTCATGAGAGATTTACAATGTTGTGCTTATTCGCGAAATAATTTTAATGGTCATTGACATGAGATATATATATATCACTGTGATAAGTCTAGAGATGTATACATTGTTGCGCTAATAAGTTCGTGAAATATATGCGCGGTTGCGCTATAATTTATGAGATATATAGAGTTGCGCTTATTTGGGAGATAACACTGTTGCGCTAATTCGTGGCATACGCTGTTACGCCAATTTGAAGGGATATTGTAGCGCTAATTCACAAGAGGTGTATATGGTTTCGTTAAAATGGAGAGGTATTTATTGTTGAACCAATTCGTACGAAATATACGTTGTTGCACAAATCATGAGATATACGTTTTGTGCTAATTTGTGAGAAATATACACAGTTGTGCTAACTTGTGAGAGATATACGTATAGTTATGCTAATTTGGATAGTAAAGTTATGTTGTGTTAATTCATGAGAACATTTGATAGCAAATTAAAGTGTTTTTGAATTTCTATTAAGCATACATAAACAAGGAATATATGAAGCATTTAATTCAAAATGTACTCGTTTTTAAAGCGAAACAGATCCATGAATGAAAGAGTGCTTTTTGGCGTTTTCAACATACAGGTAAATGACATTTTTGACCTGTACATACAGGTAAATTACATTTTTGACCTGTACTACAAGTTTGAAGAGTTTGTGCTAGGACTACATAAACAACCGATAATTTACATAACACATTTATTGTTATTTAAAAGAGACACTGAAAATCAATTCCGACATCAGTGGTTTGTCAAACACAAGCGCGAAAACGAGTATTCACAGGAAATTAAGCGACGTAAAGTAGCTACTATCACCACTCAATTTGGAAGATACCTCAGTGTGACAACGTATTACCAGTTATCATTATAATTATCTGATTTGTCATTGACAAAATGGCTGTGTTCTCTAAGAGTGTTGTTGTCGGATAGCACAACGAAGCCCATTCCATGAATTGCAAGCCTCAGTTCAGAAAGAACCCCCACAAAAAGCTGACATTAATTGTTGACGGAATCAGTTTAAGTTGACAGTAACAACCGTGTAGTATAAACACGCATTTCTCTTTTCCCGTAATCCGGAATATCATGATAACCTCGCACGGATGTAAAGTTCCGTTTCAGAGGTATTTAGTGGCGTGACGCCAACAATGGGCTTGTTTCCCCTCCCTTTACACATGGAGGTGCCAAGTTTGATTATAGAACACACGCCTCTGTGACGAATACATAGCAAGGTCCCCCAGTACAGCTCGGCCATCTACTAAACAAAAATTCATAAGAAAATGTGACAATTTTTGGACCGTTGTCTGTCGCTATAAACGAATCTATGAAGAAATTGATTCTTTTCAATAACTATAGTACCTTTTCCCCTGAAGCTGAAAACAACGACCTCCTTAATTAACAATCCAAGAACAGCAGATCACGGATTTAAGGTGTTCCAAATGGGCATTGTACTGTATTCAAAGTTAGATAAGTTCATGGGTTAGTAGCATCACTGTGCTCAACCCTATAAGCACATCTCAACTTCTTTTTTTTAGGACAGATAGAATTGTAGTGAAATATTTACAAAATTGAAAATGTAACGTTAGGGCCGACTCATACGCAAGGTAAACTTGGGATTCTGGAACTTTTAAATACTCAGTTTTTCAACTCATCAGAATTGCTGTTTTTGAACTCAAGAATCCGTTTTTCAAAGAGCAAGCAGAAGCACACATACACATGCAAAGCTGTGACACTTGAGGGCTGTGCTTCCCACATCTATCACGGTAGTACGTTTTGAAAATCATAGGGATATATCAGTTCTGTCCTCGATAAATGAACAAAGTAAATGCCTTACTCGATTTGCAAATTGCATAAAGACAAAAACAAGACAGACATTAATTGTATAAATATTTAGTTTATTATTTGATGTCTTTGGTACAAAGTTGTAGTCTGTTACACGTGTCACTAAGACATCATCTACATACATACATAGACTAGCTAGGGGGTTAATCAGACAGGAAACCATATTTACTGTAATTAAAGACCTCATCACCTTCAAGACTTCCTTCCCTCCCCTAATTTTTCGAAGAATTCAGCATCATATTTAATTATAAACGCCTTTTAAGTAGTAATAGTTAGAGCACAACTTAAAAACGAAAGATATCTTGTTTATAAAAACAATTCTTTCTTTTTAATTTTAGAATTATATCATTACTTCATAATGAATTATGTCCAGGAATGCCCATATGGGTTGTGCCTCAACATTTCGTTTTTCTATTGTGTATATATGCTGAACATAAATTCACACAGCTTCACCCTCAGTGAGGGGGCTTTAATTAGGGTAAATATGGCTTCTTATCAAGTCACCATGACATATCCCAGAAATGCACGTCTCTGAAAATATTTCAGTTTGAGCTGGTTACAATGTGTATACAAGGAATCAGCTATTACTTGTACTAGAGTAAAACGAAACAAAATCAATGAGATTCAGTTTTTATCAATTATACACAAGTTGCGATATCAAATCCACAATATTTTCATTTCAGGTAATTGAAATTAACATGAGAAGTCTGTGTAAAGTTATCACAAGTGTTATTTTTAACTTACTGTCACTGCTGACAATAGTTGTTAACGTAATTGTTTGCCGACCATTAGAAGGGGACAACCCAAGTGTCTGTGCCTGCTGATAACGGTCATTTTAACCGTCCTACAAACTGTTTGCCTACCATTAGATAAACCTGTCTTGTCGGATACAGATGGCACCAACAACCAAAATGTCTGGCACTATTGAACAGATGCGTGCGTAATGGAATATGAACAAAATGCTTCTTTCTAACATAAAATGTAGAGAAGGAAAATAAATTAAAAGGAATATCATATCATATAAAATAGCATATACAAATATCATTGTTTCTTGGAATGTCATTACAGAAGTAGCACAATAGAGTTTTTATCACAAGTATAAATCTTCACAACTCTCCATATACAACACCTCGACCACATTCTCTAACGCTAGCTTAAAACAATACACAAAACAATCCACTGCTTTCAAATTTGTAAACGGAGACACAAAGCCATCGACTGATTACTCAAAGATATCTCATGCCAATCAAAAAACCTTGAAATAAATTTCCATGAAGCACAAATTTGATAATGTGATATTACACTTTTCAGTCCTACTCAATTTTCGCTGATAAGAATCATTAGTTATATTGGTTTTCATAAACCTTACAGTGTAGAGATTTGTATCATACAATAAAATCTACTGTCATTTATTGTGCATGAAACCATTTGTTCAATCAGTAATAGAAATTCAATCTTGACTTGCTATATTCTGAAGCGAACATGTGATTTTTTTTAAATTCATGATGATACAAATACTGTACAGAGTAATTTTAGCTTCGTTTGCCCCAGCATGCGTTTCTTTTAAAAGTGTACACGCTGTTTGAAATTGCCCTTATGCTTGTTATTTTATTGACTGTAAATGCCTTGTTCAAAAGCAAAATGGAAGACCAAAAAACGAGAAGAGATTTTCTCTTTTCAATGGTATCTTCCAAACGTTGTGTCATGCACAGTTCCCTTGGTTAACTCATTCACCCCTGAAACTTCATAATGAACTATTCCAACCTTTGAATTGGAAGAGTTTAAATGTGTCTTCAGGGGTGATCTCAACAAGGAAACTCCATGCCTCTTATAAAGCGTGGATAAGTTATATGGTTAGATTTCCGTGCAGTGATTTTCATTTGCATGGATTGAAATTTGGACAGAATTTGCATACACTGTCCATAAGTGATTAACCCTTTCACCCCTACGTAACTTTAGTAAACTCTTCCATGCATTGCTCTGGATGAGTCCATTATGATCTACAGTGGTGAAAGGGTTAAGTAATTTGTTTAGGATGTTCCACATTTGTCGAAATCTTTCATTTATTCTCACATATTTTCCCCAGCAAAAACCAACAACTTTACATTACATGCCCATTAACCTTGTATTGTAAAATGTCACACTGTTCAGAACTTTACATTTCTGTTGTTTAGAATTAAGAAATAAACAATTTAAATGTTTAATTTAAATTATTTAAATGTTTTGTTTATTAATCCTACTGTATAATCTCCCACAAATCACAATCTTTGGCCGTTAGAGTGAATTTCACTTATTCTCATGTTGTTTATTGTCACATTGCACTTAATATCATGTTGCTTATTGTCACATTTCAGTTAATATCACATAACACTTGATATTAAGAGAAATGTACTGGAGTGATTGATAGATACAATTGTTATATACAGATCATAACTGTACATTAGCATGCCATTTGAATGTTGAATAAATTTAAATGATCACTTGAGAAGGATCGTTCTACTGGTAACTATGGGTGGCCTCATGCCTGGTTTTGTGTCAATCCTTATTCCCTGTCCCCTCGGGTGTACTTTCATGGTTGTATTTGCTTTTTTCAGTGTCGGATACTTCCGGCGGAGTGTTGTCGCAGGCTGTGTTGTTTGGCTCGGGCGGGGAGCTGGTCAAATAAATGAAAAATAAATTGCTTTATTCAAATCATTGTAAATCAATTAGTATTTCAACTGATGTAAATATATTTCTGGATAAATAAAGATTCCTGATACGAAAAGCTGAAATTTCTTTTAACTTAAATAATAAATACTTTGAAGATGCAGTACATATGTGTTACAGAATTTGACCAGACAATATATTAACATACTGTGTCTCTGTTCAAACAAAAAATCAGAATTGTTCTGATTAATATATTTATCCAACAATACCACCAAGATCATGTCTGGTTGTATTAGCCCTATATCTATTGAAGTTAAAAAGAAATGCTAACAATGCTTTTTCAGTGTCGTACTATAAAAACCATTTTTTATTTTTTATTTGAAAATTGTATATGTTGGCCCCCTGGGCTACAGTCAATGCATCTTACTACATCTTTTATTGGCATGCTAATATTGTGTGTAAAAGTGCTAATAATTCAGCCATATTTGTGTCACCTGAAAGAAATTATGTTATGAGCATTAAATTCTAGGCAATGGCCGCAACAAACTAGTTTCAGAATTGACTCCTGGGCCTTAGAGATGATTCACTCTAAAGGGTACGATTCCAGTGTAGAAAATATTATATGACCAAGCTTCAATTTTTATTTTTTTGTTTATTTCAGATTGAAAAAAAAAATTATATCAAACTTCCTGTTTGTCTTTGTCCTGTGTAAAATATCATTTATAATATAGATATATTTCTAAAATTCTTATTTTGTTAGCAACATTTGTAAAAGAACACTGGAAATCTCATGTGCAATATAAATACAAGACAACCAATTTAATGCATGTTGGAGCTGAAATTTCAAGGTTCATAATTAAGCAACTTGGAGAAATAAAAACAGATCATTTTCACAAAGAGCTACCTATTGAAACTGAACTTTTTTCTCAAGAACTAAGTAGGGCCAGAGGCTGCAATTAAACTTTATATTTTGAAATTAATCATAATTCATATCATATTTCAACGGTTAAAATATATAAAATCTTGTCTCTCATTTCTAGAAAAACACAATCTAGCAGCAACATTTAAACTACTATTTTTGGAGATTGATGAATACGACAATAAATAAAAGCAATATGAAATATAGTAGTTATAAGAAATATGTCTAGCTGTATGATAAACAAATTGGAAGCAAAAAATAAAAGCAAATGTAAGAGTGTTCTGCTTGTTTGATTGATGTGATTTTGACGTGATTTGTAGATATTAATAAATCCTGGTGGTAAGCAACAGAAAGGATGTGATAGCCACTCTGAAGGAAGGAAGAAAGGACGGACGGACAAAATGGCTGTGACAGGCGCGTGAGGTGTCATTTTCAATTCCATTTTACTCTTCATGAGAAAACATACATGTAGTAAATTCTACTCTTTATCCCAGAAACAGCAGTTTAGTTGTTCAAGAAAATTGAGATATCCTCACAAGAAACCAGTTTATGGTCACATGATCACTTTAATTCAATCACCCCTAAAGACACATTTGAACTCTTCCAATTCAAAGGTTGGAATAGTTCATTATGAAATTTCAGGGGTGAATTCTTGTCCTGTTATGGTAATATGACCTCAGAAAATTTGCAACAGGAAAAACAAAACCCAAAACTTATCGCTGTGTTTGCAGTTTGTTTTCTACACTCAAACAAGTGTATTACCTGACATTAAAACATATTGTCAAATTTAAATAAAAATTGAAAAATAGATTATACGAATCTACAAGCAAAAGAATCTAGTACTCAACGGCATAGCTGCTAAAAATAATAATTGTATTTTCATTTGAAGGGATATTAATAAAAAATAGATAACAATGCAATAAACACAACTTTAAAATGTATTATCAATCCCAACCTTGAACCTTAGGACCCCTCCGCCATTCCTCAGGGACTACATTATCATCTTCTAATTTGACTATTACAAATTATATAATTAAAAAGTGTTTAGAATAGAGAAATAATGTTAAAAGAAGTTATATTAAAACCTAATCTACTGAATCATACCAAATAATAAATAAGATTCAGAAAATTAAACCAGAAAGTACCACCAATTAAGATATGTATTAAAAATAAAATTATGACCATTTTTGGGGAGAAAAAATTATAAAATAAAGTTATTGTTGTAAAGGTTCGCTGTGTAAAACAGATACAGTTTGTGCATAGAATCTAGACCAAAGAAAACAACGTAATAGCATAGTGTATACCTCTCGTCGAAACTTTAACAGATCCTGAAAAAATATTTGGAAGAAATAAATGTTATAAAATATGATAATACATCTTTTTAAATATTCGTGTTCATTTCCATCTCTGTCTTGGTATACATTAGTAACTTACATTTAAATCAATTTTAATTGTTATTTCCTCATTCCATACTGTGCAACCATAAATAAATAAAGTCTGATGTATTTTTTTTAAAGGCGAAAAAACACAGCATATAGGATGTTTGGCTTGTGTATTTCGCAAACCTAACACATGTTTTATCAGACAAATCCATGTGTCATTTACATATCAAAACAATATCATCGAATACGCCACATGTAATTGAACGATAGAGGGAGATAACTCCTATGAGCTTACAAATCGACACTGTATGGTCTATATCTGCATAATGATAAAAACTCTTGTGTTTATCTTCATATATTAAAATCCACTTGGAATTGGAATTACTCAACAACATATAATACTGAAAAAAATACTTATTGATAAGGAACAAAAATAACTAGAAAATGTCTGTAAGACATGAATGCCCCCTATATAGCAACCGTGACCTTGGCCTTGACCTTGGAACCCTG
>JAUMHH010155357.1:0-36406 GCA_032359455.1 Chlamys rubida | reverse complement strand
TGTCTTCGGCAGTATGTTTCAGTGAGGTAGCACTATAAAGTCGGCATCAGTTCTGCGCTATCACAAGGAGACAAACATGAACATTAATCGCAGCCTCCTAAAACACACATGCATACACTACACGCATGCATCTTGCACACAGGGGAGGCTGTCCTTAAATGACTATAGCTGTTGATAGGACGTTAAACAATACTAAACCAAACCAAACCAAACCTTGCCTCTATGAAAATTTGTCAGTCCTGGTATGAAAGCATTGATGTTATAGGAAACTTACCCCTGTATATGACTTTCATAATTATCCCTGGTATACAGAATTGTAAACAGTCTATACCAGTCCAATGTCTGTATAGGTTACCCTGGTGGTAAACACAATCTACCTGGTCTGTATACAAGTATCGGTTTACTATAAACAGTATGATATTTATAAAACCATCACTAGGTTTATCTGTCTAGTGTCTATTTATGTTGGTTTTAATCTCAAGTCTCAAACATGGAAGAACTCTATGTACACAGTGTTGTATCTCTCTCAGGAAGGAAAATGATAGCACTTGTTTATCTTGAGTCAATGAAGGTCAAATATTTGGGGTATGTACGGTATATATATATACCTGTATATATCATTTAGGAAATCATCTAAAATACCTGTAATTAATATTTTTTTTTTTTTCTTCAATTTACTCAAATGTGTTAAAACTACCAGTAAATCATTTAATTTTCCAGCATAAATATTCAGTGATCATGAGTTTACATAGAATTAGATTACTGTACAGGGGTGTCATATTTAGTTTTAGATTAATACCATTAAAAGGGTTTAGATTAGATGAGAATTCTATATTACCAAGGATTCTTAATCTAAATTTCTGTAGGTTTCTGGATTGAATAGAACGTCACCCTAAGGTTGTATACTTCAGTTACTGGGAGTGGAGACTGACACAATCTACGTGACAGGGAATACACCCTACTATACTACATGTATGTTAACAGTTTACCAGGGCAGGTTAGGGGGTGATACTGGGCAAATGAAAGTTGTTACTAATCTGATTGTTAGGGTGATAAGGGTTATCCTAGCTGTGACATCAAGTGTTAAACCCAGGACATTGGGTCATGTACATGTGGTCTCAATGTTATCTTGTACAAACTATACAAAATGTAAGTGAGGTAAGGGCATCATCACCTGGTGGCCGAGTCCCATTTACTAGAGATCTGGAGGTATACCTCACATGTAACCAGGGTCATGATCACCTTGCATGTATTGGGGGGGGGGGATCAATTTTTTGATTGTCCCTCTTGTACATATCACAAGGACTATAAATACTGTAAGTACCAGGCCCACGCCTTCGTTCTCTCTGAGGCCACCCATGTACAGTATGTGAAAATGTGTTTTGTATGTGACTAATGACCTGGCCAAATTTTTCTGTTTTAAATATATGATTGGTAAAGATCCACATCTACCGGGGTCATACTCTTTGTACATGTAAGGACATTGAGCATTCCCATCAGGCCAATTAAGTCCCAATGTTATTTCTACATCACTAGATCTACGTACCCGACTGGGGTCATCTTTGTGTTTGAGGACATTGAGCCAGTCTCATCAGGCAAAGACCTCATGTTATTATTGCTTACATCCTACTGGGGTCAGTCTGTATGTGAGGAGAGGGCTATCACCTGTGTGTCATCCCCTATACACCTCCATGGACTGTCAGTGATAGAGTGGAGAGGTAAATACTGACTGGGTCTAATATCACACCAGTAATGGGATGGTTTCTATTTCAAAGTGAAACTGTCACTCAGACCAGTGATGTCTACATCATTCCCCAGCGGCCTGTGTGATGTCCATATATCACTAAAATTACTGGCCCTCAAAATATGTTGTAAGGATAATTACTAGCATCCATGTGATTAAAACTGTATCTGGCTTGTACAACAGGAAAACATGTCATGACCAACATCCCTAGAGGATACTGTCTACACTGGTGGTGGCGATGCACTGGTGTTATGTGTAACTACGCAATGAGTTAAGCCCTATAAAACCCCTGTAGTAACATAAAAAGGCCATTGTGATTGACAGTGTGAATTGATCCAGGTCGACTGTTTGCATGAGACTGTGCACTCCAATGTTATTTAACATGCCAATGTAAATTATGTTATACACATACATCAACATATACTAAAGAGAAATAAAGTCACGTTCTTGGAATTATTGAAATAATGATAAAGTACCCCAGGCACAGGTTTCACGAAAAATAATAAAATTTGAGTTACTGGATGGTAGCTTCTGCAGTGTTGATCCTATTGGGAATTTTAAGAGTAAAAAAAAATCAATGTTTAAATTTAATTTTGATTTGAGATTGAGGCTACTGTATCTTGCTGCTATTTGAAATGTTCATATATATGGCAATTACATGTATCATAATTATATGGCAATGTTAATTTTGCATTTGTTCTGATTTTAAAATGATCACCTCATAGTAATTGTTGAAATTATGTAATTTTGCAGGTTATAGAGATGCATTATGGATTATCGCCATGGCGAGGTAGGGGAAGTTTCGGTGGACACCTTGTTTGACGATTTCATCAAGGCAGGCACATGCAAGCATATTCTGTCCACATTCCAACAACTATGCGAGGAGTTGGACATCAAACACACAACCCATAGACACTTTTACCGCAGACTTCGCAACCGCATCACCTCATGGAAGGCTCAGACAGTGTGGGCCAAGCTCGACAAGCGGGCCGGGCTCAAGGAGTACAGGAAGGGCGAGGCCTGCTCAGATACTAGGGTAGGTATAGACATGGGGCAGGATTACACCACCATTTTTGTTCCTTCAAAATTTCTGTTTAACATTGCTATGCTAAATCAGGAAGAAATGGTGACAATTTTAGTCCCTTTGTATACACCTGAGATTACAAGGAATCACAGCTCTGCTAATAGACTTACTCTAGGGTTGGTATCAGACATAGGGCAGGAGAGGCATGATAAATACATGTATCAGAGGTATTATACAATTTCAGATTTCTTTTTGAGCTATGGCTATATATAGGAAGCTTTGATACTTGCTGGTCTAAGGGCTTAATGGGGGACTGTCTACACTTGGGACCTTAACAAATAAAGATGTAGAGATAACTTGTATAAATGTACACACAGGAGCTACTGATTGGGTTAAAACAATTTCATTAGTGTTATAGTCTGTAGTCTGACCACAAAGAGAATTAATGTTGATGTGTCTGAGGTTTGGTGCCACGAGTCTGACGGCTGTGTTCACCAGCAGGACATACATGTAGGCAGATAGAGTGAGCTGCTCTGAGAGTGGTACCAGTTCGATTGTCTGGATGTAGTTGTTGTGTCTGAGGGATGCTGTTCGCCTTGTGTATTGACTTGACAACATGGCATTATGTCATAAGGAGGGGGAATCTGTTTGTTGTGGGTAGTCAGTTTTCTCATGCAGAACTCTGTGCAAGTTTAACAAGCCTGTGAAATCAAGGTTGAGGATGAAGAGAATCAATCTGTTGTCAATGATATTGTCATAAACTAAGGATTCAGTAAATTGTTTTAAAATCATTTTGGAGTTATTGACAGCTGAAATCAATGGGAAAAAAGTCCTATCAATAGTTTAAAGAGTAAATGCTCAATTATAAGTTCAAAAAAAATCTTTGAATTGCAATTGTGAAATGAATAATTAATAAAAGATAGTTGCTCAATAAAAAATATGTTCAATACTACATGTAAATTTAAAGAAAACATGTTTTTTGACACAGTCCATAAAATTATAATTTATCATTCCTGAGTGATATTTTGGGACTCGGTTATTTGACCCCTCATGGACTTATCCGGGTATGCTTTTCCTGTGGGGCTCGCCAATTTTTTTAGGACCTAATATGTCTCTTAGTAATGGGACCCATCAAAAGTTTTAAAAGATGTTCAGGACTTGCCTAGAAAATTCTAAATAAATCACTGATTCCTTCTGTGACTTAATCATCAATGGTAATGTAATATTTTCTTTAGTAGTGTTTATATAACAGAAGCCTTCTATGTGATAGTCATGTCAGCTGTTGCATTGTCTATTCCTGCTCCAGGATTATGACCAAGTCCATTATTATTGAGGACAGAGATAATTTACATAGCTTCTCATGTAAGCAAATCATTTGCATTTGAACTGAGGGCAATTATAGAATTTTAAACAAACAGAAAGATAATCATGATAGTGTTGTACTTTGCACTCCTCTCAGGTTTGAAGGTATGCTGCCATTCAACCTTGGTCCATATTCATTTGACTGGTTGTGTGGGGGATATTAAAAACCCAAACATAGTTCAACTCTGACAACAATTGTTATTTGTAAGCAGTGAAGCTACGAAATCCAAAACTGTTATATAATTTAATCAATGAATCGTGACCCTTACAGGTCCTAGTGATTGGTGCGGGACCATGTGGACTGAGGATGGCCATCGAGTGTGCCCTGCTCGGGGCACGCGTGGTGCTGGTGGAGAAGAGGGACAGTTTCTCCAGGAACAATGTCCTCCATCTCTGGCCCTACCTCATTACCGACCTCAAAAACCTTGGCGCGAAAAAGTTCTTTGGCAAATTCTGTGCTGGAGCCATTGATCATATCAGTAAGTACAAAATTGTGATTGTTTTTTTGTTTTTTTTTGCATATTATTGGTTATTCTTCTTTTAATGTTTATTTCAGTACCGTTTTATAACAATTTGCAGTGAAATTCATTCTGTGTTAAAGATATCTATATCTTAATTTCAATTTTATTTTTATGACCATTTTATGGGCCATCCACATGTAAAAATTCAAAAATACAAAATGGTTAGAAAATGAATATATGATCAATGAGAAGTAATACACCTATAACTGACGAGATTTGTTGGAAAAGTAGAAGAGAAAAAATTGGAAGATCTCAAATTTTAGCTATTCGCCTTTAAAATGTGAAAACCATTGTACAAGGCTAAATTTGTTTGGTACATGTCCCTAAACATTTAAAGAGTTATACTTGACAAACAGTTTTCTAAATTAAGTTCAAAGAAAAGAAATCTTCTCTGTGTATGTAGTGAGGTATTACATGAATAGCCATGTACAATGTAATTTTTACATGTCGTTGTTTATAGGTATTCGACAGCTCCAATGTATGCTGATGAAGGCTGCACTAATCCTGGGGGTGGAGATCCACTGTAATGTGGGGTTTGAGGACATCCTGGAGCCTCCCGAGGACCAGTCCACTCACAGTACGTAAACCATCACAACCTAACTCATCTACCTTTAATAACCGAGTCAGTCGTAACAGAATTGTTAAAGAACTCAATACATGTCCTGAAATACATACCGATTACAATAAACTAACCCTTTTATCAAACATAAAGTGATTTCAAGCTGTAATTCGATTTGAAGATGAATTGAAACTGACTGCTACATATTCTCTGCAGATTTTATCCTGTCTGTCAGAGATCGTTTGCTAATATATCACTCTGTTTAATCAGTCTACGATTGTCTGTTTCTACACTCAGTAATGTGTTGTCTTACTATACAGAGGTGGGATGGCGATGCAAGGTGGACCCTCCCGATCATCCCGTGTCCGAGTATGAATTTGATGTCCTCATTGGTGCTGATGGCAAGAGGAACACACTACAGGGTTAGTTCTTTTAGATGGACAAACCATCATGCACATATATTACTTTTAGTTTTTTCCACTCGTTCTTGAGGATTTATTTGTGATAGTGCATACATTTTATCAATGGTGATAAAAAGAAGGTAAGAATTCATTTAAAAAGATGTGAAACAATTATTGTTGTATAAACGAACGGAAATAAAAAGCTACATAATTAAGTTTGATGCCTTTTTATGTCAAAATCTTGTGCTGTTCAGGTTTTAAGAGAAAGGAATTTCGTGGGAAGCTTGCAATAGCGATCACTGCCAACTTTATCAACCGGAACACGACTGAGGAGGCAAGTGTGGAGGAAATCAGTGGTGTAGCCTTCATCTTCAACCAGAAGTTCTTCAAAGATCTGACAGAACAAACCGGCATAGACTTGGAGAACATCGTGTACTACAAGGATGATACTCACTACTTTGTGATGACTGCCAAGAAAACCAGTTTACTCGACAAGGGTGTTCTCATACGAGTAAGTTTGACGTCACAGTTTGTCATTGGCTGGTCAGATTATGTTTTGTCAGCCCATTTTACTATTCTGCCACAGTGCCCATCATATGGTGTGATCAGTTTTATTGATTATCGACTTATGCATATAAAGTCATCTTGAGATATTTCTCAGAAGAAATTCTAATGGACTTGAATTGAGAGATAATGACTGAGGATATTGTGTTTTTTGTAAGTTGTCTCTCTGTCTTTAACCCTTTCAACCCTATGTAACTTTAGTAGACTCTACCATGCATTGATCTGGATGAGTCCATTATGGTCTACAGTGGTGAAAGGGTTAAGATGATCTGTTTACCGGTCAACTTTCGCCCAGTCAAATGTTTCCCTTTGTAACTGATCACTCTGTATCAGTATCCATTTGGAGAATTGGTACAAAATGTGCCAAATCATGATTCTTAACTGGGTTCTTACTTTTAAGTAAATTAATTGCGTATTTTATATGACGTATCTTAGGACTATCCTGACACTGCCTCCCTCCTGTCGCCCAACAACGTGAACCGGGACAGTTTGATGAACTACGCCCGTGAGGCTGCTGACTTCTCCACCAATCAGCAACTGCCTCACCTGGACTATGCAATCAACCACTATGGTCAGCCAGACATTGCCATGTTCGATTTCACCTCCATGTTTGCAGCTAAAAATGCCTCGCGGGTCTTGGAGAGGAATGGTCATAACTTACTGACGAGCCTTGTCGGAGATAGTCTGCTGGAGGTAAAGATGCTATTGGTCTGTTCAAAGGCACCAAAAGTTTAATCTGCAACATCATTAAAAAATATGTTTAGTATGAAGTCAACATGGACCAATTGCTTTTTATAAGTAGTACTTTGAAAATATAACTTGGAATACATAAATGTAGTATCAGGGAGTTTGAAAGGAGATTGTACAAATTCCTTTTCTCATTGCATTTTGTACTTACAGCCTTTCTGGCCCACTGGCTCTGGCTGTGCACGAGGGTTCCTCAGCTGCATGGATGCTGCATGGATGATTCGACGCTGGGCATCCGGGAAGATGACACCTCTGCAGGTGTTGGCGGAGAGGGAAAGCATCTTCCTACGACTCTCCCAGACAACACCTGAAAACCTTCATAAAAACCACCACATGTACACCATAGACCCCAATACCAGGCGAGTCCACAATAGAAAAAATTGTAGATAAATAACAAAACGAGATATGAATACTGAGCGTTGGTTTATTTAAGGATCCTTGCAATTGTACCATTGCCAAAAACTTTTATAAAAGATATAAAGATGAAATAATAACAGTGTTCTAAGTGTAAAAAAGACACCGCAGGGCTAGACCCAGCTTCAAACCCTGAACTTCAGACTGCTAAACCATGCCTTAACCAATTGAGCTATTTGGTTGACAGCTAAACCCAGATTCGAACCCTGAACATTAGACTGTTAAATCATGCCTTAACCAATTGAGCTATTTGGTTGACAGCTAAACCCAGATTCGAACCCTGAACTTTAGACTGTTAAACCATGCCTTAACCAATCGACCTATTTGGTTGACGGAAGTGTCCTTGCTCAATTGTTTTACAGCTATTTCTGAACGGAAATTAAGGAGAAGTTACTACATATTATAGAAACAGCCACAGTGTAGTGGTACAGGGATCTTTAACAGTTTGGGATATTTGACATTTTAAGATCTTCATGTTAGATGGAGAGTATGTCATTCCTATAATGATTGTTATTTATCTGTTTTTACATGTCCTTCCTCTGGCCGTGCAGAATTCTAACTCGCCAGTATTAGGATATTTGGAATTTTAATAAAGGTCAAAGGTTAATGACCAACATTGCTTCTGGTATAATTTCCAATTTAGTGCACACTTATTGTGCTTTGCAAGTACAGAATTTGTTTATAGGTAATAATAAGTGCATTTTTGGTGTAACATATGTTAATTGATTTGATTTTTCCAAACAGGTATCCCAACTTAAATTCCAAGGCCCTTATACCTGAGCAGCTGCGACACCTGTATGACTGTGGTGACGGTACGAACATGGACGAGATCATAGATATACCTGCAAAGCGGGCTAGAAATGGTGAGCAGCCTTCGATGTCTGTTAGGGAAAAGGTTATGTGACAGAGGTTTACAAAAATGGATAATATTGCACTGTGTGATACGCTATTGAATTTTTCTACATAGTGACCAATAGTATTTTTCAGTGGATGATACGTGCCTTTAAGCTTACCTCAGATAACTTCAAAAAGTTGTTTTCAGGTTTTGTCTAATGGGCGCATCCAATCTTCAAAATATTATGAAAATTCATACTTCCTCTGTTTTAAACCTAGCTTCTATATTCAATAAAGTCAGGCTTCACTTAAGTATATCTTTGCTACTCACATGTTTGTTAATGAAAAAAATCAAATCACCATGGCCCTAAATGACCGCAGCCGTCGATGGGCCGTTAAACATAAACAAACAAATAAACAAACAAATTTACTTAAGTACATGTTTTAATAGATGAAGGAAATATTGATAATTGCTATCCCTGATTTGTCTACTGTATCTTATAGGATCATAGAAATAATCTTTCATACTATAAACTGATTTTTTTCCCATGTGACTGCTGCTATTTGGTGAGCTAGACTGTGGATCTGTTTGTTACAGATGACTTTGTGGACAGCTACACGTTACTACGGTGGTGTCAGAAGCTGTTAAACACTGGGACATTCAGAACGGTACACATAGTGGACCTGACATCCTCTTGGCGCAATGGATTCCCTCTCTGCTATCTCATCAACATCCTCAAACCGAATCTCCTGTAAATAATGTTACTTTTATTATAATTTAAACATGAAAAGTCATTTCCAAACCTTTCAGTTCAACCCTGATGAGTATGAAGAAACTTTTATCTGGGCAGAACTGAAAAAATCTAGATTTGTTATGTAAAATCCTTTTCAGAGAAAAGACAATGAAAGAACTATGAAAATTTATAAATAAGAATGCTAAATTGAAGCCTCTTTTATGTGGTCATCACCAAAAGATGTTTATTTAAATTATTTTGCATATAATGCTGCCATTGTCTACAAACACCAACCTACCACAGAATTTATGTCATTTTGCCTTCCATATTGGTGGTGGATACATTTTGATAATAGCTGAAATAGACCTAATACAAATGCACTCTTTTGAAGTTTTAATTATCACAAATTAAGGGAATTTCTTCAGAAACAAAGAAATCAGGATCAACTGCTTAATTTAAAGGCATAATGTTTCTTACTTGAATCCCTTTTCGTATTGCAGTGATATGAACACTTTGAACTCCAAGGAGGGGACCAAGAACTGCCAGCTTGCGTTTGACATAGCCCAGAAGGAGTTTGGAATTGCCCCTGTGATGACCGGGGAAGAGATGACCCAATGTTCTGCCACGGACAAACTCGCAATGATCTCATACCTGTCTCAGTTCTACCAGAGGTTCAGGAAAGACCGAGCATCAAGCTGTACGTTGTGTTGATATGAGACTGTATTAGTTTTATAGGAACCAGATACATTTTGGGAAGTGTTATTGTATGTCTGTTAGAGAATGTATTGGTGGTGCAGATTTGTGGATATTCTAATATTGACATCATTTATAAGAAAATTTGTCAGAATGAATTGATTGGAATGTAGAGGGATATGGGACAACTTTTCAGAGACTGACCAAATATGAGAACTAATTTGATGTCATTTAATTGCAATTCACTCCTCCTGTATGAGGAATTCTAAAGTAGTCTTCAGTGGCAATGGTGTCGGATGTTATTTTTATAAACTTAGAGTTTACAATTAAGCCTGCTTGATACATTACATGATTACTACAATGTATATCAAATATTTACTTTTTGTGATTGTTTTTCAAATGGCTTATTTGCAAGGTTTGAATTCACGAAATGAATAATTAATTCTAAAACTTGCACTGCCTAATATATGTATAAGTATTAGTATTTGAATTCACAATTGACTATCTGTGCAAATTAACATTAAGACATGTATTCCACATCTGTCAGCGATTGAGAGAATTTTGAAATTTTGAGTAAAATTAGTTTTTCTATTCACAGGTAAGCATTTGTATTAAATTTTAATCATTAAATGTATGTAAGGGGTGGATTTGATGTGTAATTGTTGAAGTAAAAATACAATTTCTGTTTATTTTTTACAGTTGAGTCGCCTCGAGAGGATAGTCTTAAGAGCCATAAGTCTCCCCATCACCGTCTGTCCATCCTACAGAAGCTGCGGGTCAGCGCACGATTCGCAAGATCAAAAAAGGTTGGTGTTTGATTTAAAGCTGCAAATATGAAAGTAATAAGTTTGAGATAAACATTCACAAGTGATGGAATACAATGTTTTCACCTTTGTTATAGATTTAGATATTGCGATAAGCTTTGTTTTGGAATGATCTGTTGGAGATATTCTTAATCTCTCTCAAACTACATCAATAAAATAGTGAAGTTTTCTTATTGAAACATTGATATTAGTAAATATGTACAAAAGTAGTTTCCAGACATGACTTTAAAAAAACAACCTCAATACAATCAGTCATCAGAGAATAAGCTGAAAAAAATCTTGTTATGAGATGGATTTTTTCATGAAATTGGTGGTAGCTAGGTAACTTGTGATTTTATGTACAGAGGAAAGAAAAGGAGGGAGACAAGCATGAGACGTCCTTCAGTAAGAGGAGACTCAAGGACAAGGAAGTCAAAGAGGTGAGTAAATCTCATTAACCCTGTCACCCCTATGTAACTTTAGTAGACTCTACCATGCATTGATCTGGATGAGTCCATTATGGTCTACAGTGGTGAAAGGGTTAATATGTTACATATCAACCAAGCTAAATAGTCTTGTAACTCCAAATCATCCAATGGTTAATTTAACAATTTTGAAATTAACAATTCTCTCTATGTGTTCTTTTTTCTTCAAAATATTGTTCACTAAAAGAAGTGAATACTTATTTGTAAAGAAATTAAGCGAAAATTGTATGAAGCTTTATCGAAATGTATGGCATTGTCAGCATGTCTCATATTTACCAATCCGAGACATCAAATGGAATTATTTTATAATAATAAAATGTCAACAAATTTAGACAAATGGTGATGTACAACTGACCAAGTTTAACAAACTGCCGATGGATGAGATAGCCAACAAATTGACCGTCCAGACCAAAAGTGAAAACTTCAAACAGAAAGAAGAGTCCCTGGCAGCAGTTAAGGTCAGCGCAATGGCAGAGATACTTGTGTCAAAGTTCAAAGGTCAACAGGAAGAGCCAGTCAAGACATCACCAGCCACCAAAAGGGTACGTTAGGCCAGAATTGAAAAAAAAGTGTGTTGGTAGTAAACCCCAATTAGTCTGGAATTATTTTCATAAATTGAAAGCAGAAATATGTCCTTTGCTACCTATCATATATTACAACCATCACAGGTGGGATCGCAGGTACATTTTTGTTTGGCATTATGGTAACTTCATGTTAAGAAATAAATACACACTGGACCATTTTCTTTGCATGAACTTCTGAAAATGTCAGTATTTTCAGACCAGAAGTTTAGGAAGTGAATTGCTAGATTTGAGTTGGAAGTATATATATATCAGTGATTTTTTTCTCAATTTTCTGAAATGTGCCCATTATAACCACAGGGCATTAACCATTCTCGGAAATAATAGTGGACACATCCACAAAGTATCCGAAAATATACTACCAGTAATGTTAAAGGTAATCACTCTTAGATAATTAAATAGCGGTTTGCCATATATGTGTTGTCTTGTAATTAGGAATGTGATACAGCAATAGTAAGGGTAAAAGTGAATAATGAAATGATGCCAACTTGTACATTCCGTGGAATGATATACCTATACAATTGTTTGTTGGTATGAAAAGTTGCATTAATAGAACACAACTATAAATTAAATTGCGCAGTTATATTTTTTTGGTTTAATTTCATGTCTTTTCCTGATTTCAGATATGTTTCATTTGAATTTGCCATCCTGTATATCCTGTGAGATTTTATTCTAATTATGTAATTGTTTATGTCCCAATAGAAGCAGCCTGGGGTACTGATGGCTGCCACCAAGGCCAGTGAATTCTGCTACTTCTGTAAGAAGCGGGTGTATTTGATGGAACGAATGAGTGCTGAGGGCATTTTCTTCCACCGGGAGTGTCTCAAGTGTAGTTTCTGCTCTGCCGGTCTGCGACTCAGTAATTACAGCCATGAGCGCTCGCACACTGGGGAAGGTAGGTTTTGTGGATACTGTTGGTTTGATAACTTTGATTATGGTATTTTGTTGAACTAAAACTGCAAAAGAAATATTATTTTCTTTTCTCAAAAAAAATGTGATGTCAATAAAGCTCTGTAAGAATGTAAAAAGTAAATAATTATTTTAAAGAATTCTTCTTTCTGTGATTAGGACGTTGATTTTACCTGTTATCTTACACTTATCGTAGACCTTTTCAATATGTGTTTCCTGTGTTACAGTGAAGTTCTACTGTTTCCGACATCAACGACCAGAATCTAGGGTACAAGTCAGGAGTAGACGGAAGAGGTCCTGGCTCAAAGACGATAGTCTCAAGGTCAGTGATTATTAACTTCAAAGTTGTTTGCTTAAGATTGGTTAAATATGGATATATATATAGATTTTGCGTCCCTTTTTCCTGATGTAATACTCACTATTGAATAATATATGTTGTTTAACTTTTTCACATGTGGTTTGCTCGAGGATTTGCATTAGGTGGTATCTAGAGGAAGTTTATTTTTACCAGCAATACTATCATTTACATGTGTTGCCGCTGTATTTGAACATCAATGATAGTATCGGTTAACTTGAAATTTTGTTGAACAGGAAAACATTCCGAAGATTTCCATTGACACCAGTGACTCACCAACACCTCAACGTAAGAAAACTGATGGGTCACCAAAGAAAGTACCGAGTAAGTCAACAGGTTTTATGTACAGGAAAGTGAAAGATTTGATTCTGAGGAAATAATTACTTGGTTGCTGATCAACA
Source organism: Chlamys rubida (assembly GCA_032359455.1). Classification (NCBI taxonomy): domain Eukaryota; kingdom Metazoa; phylum Mollusca; class Bivalvia; order Pectinida; family Pectinidae; genus Chlamys; species Chlamys rubida. The sequence continues at coordinate 23,275 of JAUMHH010155357.1, read as the reverse complement.
AACTGTGAATTAATTGTTTGGGATTTATGTTGGTGGAGATTGAAGACATTGTCACAGTCAATCCCTAATGTTTATGATAATGAGCATTTAAAACTGGACTGTATAAAAGTGGGTTGAAGTTGAGATTCTGAATAGGCATCAGGAAATTATAACAATCAAAATAATTCCATTTGATCGAAATTGTAAAGGGTCCATTGATGAACTTAGTTATGGCTAGTTGTTAAAGGTAGGACCGATTAAACCATAAAAGTTCATTGCTAAGGTTGGGATTGATAATTAATTCTCGGGTCGTAAAAGGATTAGATCATGCTATGTGGTTCCAAACTAACATTCAACATTCATGTAAATGGTACGAGTGTAAGGGTAGGAGAGTTAGAGAGGACAATAGTTACATTCTGCTACAATAATAAAGATGTAAATGTATATAGTTGTAAACTTGAGGTGTGGTATTTCATACAAGCTGGAGAGGAAATGGAGTTGATTTCATTCACGATTTATACATGTACTGCACTTAACCCTTTCACCCCTATGTAACTTTAGTAGACTCTACCATGTATTGATATGGATGAGTCCATTATGGTTGACAGTGCATGGTGAAAGGCTTAAAGGTAAATTATTGAATTGTTTTGTGAAACATGATTTTCAATAAAATTAATGGAAACAAGATTCAGTTTTATGACTGAAATAGAAGTAATGATTTATACAATAGCTGTTTTGTAGTAAAAGTGGATATTTTATGTGGAGAATGTTGAACAGGGATACTGTGAAAAGATTGGTTTTATATTTATTATTCTGTATTTGATCTCACATTACATAATGAAAGGTATTTGTCGTTCACATTTTTGTGATTATCTAAAAGCTGATTATGTCAATTGCAAGAAAATGTATAAAACATGTATAGCTCTTTAACTTCCATTTAAAAGCACAACAGTATGTCAATTCAGGAGATATGAAAGAACCATTGTGGTGAGACCATCTCTAAAGAGGGCACAGAAACAACTGATTGTGATTGGTTGTGCATGCACAATGCGAATCAATGTGTTCTACATGCTAATATTTAAACTAATTGGTTTGGATGAGTCGTTGTAAGGACAACTGGTTTAACAGTAATAAAGTAAGCAATTTATTTGGGAAACTGCCAAGGTTAGAATAGTTGAAAGTTATGATAATCAAGGTTCAGATGATAGGTGCTGAATAATTTGTAGTTTTCCTGGTCAGGTTTCACTATAATCATCGATGTGAATGTTTATTTATCAGGTCCTCTGTCTCCACCCCTGATGCCAGATTCAGACTATATAAAGGCCAAGAAAACGCCAGAGAGGATAGAATTTGAGAACAGCATTGACGGTTTACAGGAAGAAGAGTCCGAGGAGGAGCTCACAGAACACAATCTCCGTGCCTCCATGTCCTCGGAGGCCGTCCTCAGCGATGGAGAGGAGGAAAACATGTCCGACTCTGACCTCGAGTATGTATATATTATTGTGATCACTGTAGATCTATAACTTTGCAAGTCTAGACAGTCAATTATTTCTTCTTTTGAACTAAATTAAAATACTTTAGGAATAAAATGCCTATATATGCTGCAATTAATTATAAGTTAGAGACAAAAATACCACCAGAACTTGAAAATAAGATTTTTTCTTGTTCAGACTTGATGTTTTTAAGATGTAAGTAAACCTTTCAAATACTCTGCTGATAACAAGCTCTAACAACCAATAAGTAATAATTCCAGACTTCTATTCTCTCTTCCATAACGAGTTTAATTTCTATGAAATACAATATATATTGAGATGCCTTTTCTGCTGTGTAGATTCTAAAATGTATTCTTGTATATTCCATTGTTTCCCTGTCAGCTATCGGTATGTAAAATTCAGGAAAGGGAACCATATCTCCATTATTCCTTTCCGTTCTAGTTCACTTTGAAATTTTTCTTTAAAAAATCGTCAACATTTTCACTATTTTAGTTTCGTCTTCTTCAATAGATTTTAAATTTCACTATATTTTATATATATCATTCAACTGCACTTTTAGAAGATTATTTCAAATAGTGACAGGGCTGGTTTTAGATGCATGTACAGAGACATTTTTTTTCTTTATTTTTCTCCATTGGCTCTATAACACAGGGACGTGACTTCTGATTTCAGAGACCTATATGAAATGCTGAGTGACTGGTAGGCACAGAATTGCCTTGCCTTAGTTACAATAGATGTTTGTTTGTTTGTTGCATAAATCATTAAGACAAATTACAAAGTATCTTACTAACTGCAGATGATAACAATCAAATTAATGAAAAGAAATGTCATGTGAGGGTTTAGAAAACAAACAAAAATCATAGTAACAGTGGAATTTTTAAAAAAATGTTGAAATAGTTAAATAAGTGACTTTCTATATTTTTTCTTAATCTGTTAATATATATCATGGAAACAACTTTACATTTAGCTTGAACTTCTTTTAAATTCTTGGTTATGGTCTAGTTTTGCTAACAGGAAATCATTCTTAATGACTTGGACCTACTTGGGTTGTCATTTAGATAACTTTATTGGAAAGAAAATAGCTGTTTAAAGAACTGTTCTTTACATTCAAGTGTCAGAGATCTAGAGCACTGATTTTATTTTAAGTACTCACCTTTCCCAGAATTTAGTGCATGGGGAAAAATAGAACAGATTTTATTTCCCTTGATCCATGTACTGCTCGGTTTATTTTGTTCATGACCTGTATTAAAGTGTTTCTGAAGTAAGTGATCCTGTCTGTAGTTAAAAATACCTTGCATAAATACTTAATGACAACCCTTTTGCAAAATGATAACTCTTTTGCAGATTCAATTACAATCAGACCCTGATACATGTACACCGTTTTGTTCCTGCAAATTTCTCAATACAAGGCGTTGTTTTGTCTTCAGTGTTGTGATTACCATTCCAGGTTAATTATCAGAACTAAGTTATAAGTTAAACTCGTACGAGTTAAAAGACTCTGCACTCATTCTGACTCAAATGGATCTTCCAGCCTAAATCTACATAAACCTAATCATTGTTGTTTTTCTCCTAATAACCCTCAAATGTGAAGATAATCTGGTTGTAACAAGTTTATGTTTAGCTGTTTGAGTATGAAAACGTACAAATTTATTGAACAAAAATGCTTTGATTTTAAAGTTGCTAGTTTTAGGATATGCTTAAGTGTTTGGAAAAATAGACATATTCCTGTGGTTAATTTGATGTTATATCTAAAATATTTGTGTTTTAATACAACTTTCAATTGGGTTGAATATCAGCTTCTGATGAACTCATTGTAATATTAAGAGTGATATATATGGGAAAGGGAATGAGATGGGAAGGTAAGGGTGGGAGATTATTTTATACTATTCTTTAAATAGATATTTGATAGTTTGAAAATGAAAGCAATTTTGCATGTTTTATCAAACAAGCATGCTTCATTGTAGATTGTTCCACAATGTTTTACAAAGTTTTATGTAGTCATGGGGGGGAAAAAATTATGTCAGATATAACTGTAATACATAAAGTATGATAATAAACAAAGATGAGGCAAAGATTAGCAAATGGTCGGAAGTCGGTGAATATTTAAACATTTATGTGACAGTTGCAGTAGACTTGGCTAGCAGATCTCAGGATTTGTTATCTGTTTCTTGTTTGTGATTTGAGCTTGGATTGCCTCTTCCCAGAAAGACCCCTCCCCCACCTTTTGCATGTGACATCACTACTGATAGACTAGCTCCCTGGCTTTGACCAAATTGTTTTGAGTTTGCAATACAAGGCATTTGATTTCTATGAAAATACCTCGCATGGGAAGAAATAGAAGTTCATTTAGTCAAGGTCAAGATCTGGCACATCATTCAAGCTTCATGCTCATCAAGAGAATGAATAGTGTTTGAGGTGAAATTGTCGAAAGTCAGTGTCGTCGAGTGTCACCATAGCTATTGATAGAATTGCATATTATCGGTGGACTGATAAAGGGAAGTAATGTCACTAATGAAAGTAAATAAAGAATTAGGTCTTTGGATATATTAAGTGAAATGAATTGTTTTATTTTATTTATCTATTGTTCAATTTCTAAGGACAGCCTCCCATTTGATGTGTCCTTGAGTTACTTTGCATGGTATTCTTAGTATTATTGTAGTAGTGTGTCTCTCCATGTGAAGCATGTGTGTGACAAATTAGCCATCAACACTGTGACACTACAGTATACTGTATTACACAACGTAAGACTTTCTCTGTTAACTCACTGTAGCTCTCAATGTTGAATCTCTTTCATTTGATATTACATCATGGTATGAGATTTGTAATTATATCAAAAGTCTGTAATGAAGTTTAGTTAGTAAATATATGCTGAAACTGCTTTTTAGTAAACTGTTCAAACCAGAAGTAAATAAAGAAGGAAATGCGCAAGAATAAATTTGAATTACTTTAGTAAAAGTATGAAATAATAGGTGTTTTTACCAAACCACTTCATCCTGTTTCCGAACAATGAATATCTTGAGGAATATATTCAGGAAATTATTTGCACTTGCTTAAAGTTCTTTAGTCAGTTGATCTGAACCATGCATCTTTAAGATATGAATGGATTTTGACCTTCCTGCGGGTAAAAGAAATATGAAATTTTGAGTGGAGAAAATATACTGTAAAACTTCTACACTTCATGTAGTTCTTTTTGAAAAATAGCTGCTCCAGTGAAAATAACTGTCATTTCTGGCATGTATGACAAGTTGTATATTAAGAGCTCATCATAGAACAAAATTGAAAAAAAAGTTAATCCTAGAAATTATGATTTTTGTGTAACTCCTTGAAGTCAAGGAAAAATAGAGTAATTACTGTGTGATCTGTAAATTTCCTCCTGTGAAATTAAAACGGTGTTTAATAAATGGTCGTTGAACAAGATTTGTATTATTTGAAGGTTCTACTAATTAGTATAGTCTGTGTGAAGTAGGCCTGTGTTTATGGTGTGCTGTGTCTTCCAGGTCCAGTGACGATGATCAGCTAACAGAGGTGATGGAGGAGACTTTTGGCCTCAAGAAGAATCTTACATTGGAGGAGGCTCTCGAGGTCGTGGAGACCCTCAAACGCAAGTCCCATGAAAACCTCATTGACGCTGTCAACAATGAGGGAAAAGTCAAGTACATGGATAGTGATGAGGACGATGACACAGAGGTGGAGGGCGGTAAGCTTCAGAGAATAATATTTTGAAATTTTGCTGTATAGTCTTGTTAATATAGAAATTAAACAGATAAGGTATCTTACAAGATTATTTTGGTATTGATATTTTAAAACAGAGTGTACATATATTCATTAATTCAGATGATGATAATAAGAAAAAAACATTTCCTAATGCTTATGGTCTGGAATTGAATTACCAATGAAGTAAAACCTGAAAAATATAATTTTGTTAGTTTAGTTGGAAACCTCACTGTATTAGTAAAGAGGTTTTGATTCAGTAATTTGGAAAAAAAGGCACTTGCATTGAGAGTAAATATACTGAATATTTGAGTTTGACAAGTGTTAGGAAAATGTAGGGGATGGACCATTTGTTTCATCTTGAAAATGGTTATCTAAGGAGTGTTGACCCTGTATGTTACAGACTCTGACTTTGAGACAGACCAAGAGGATGAGGATACAGAGATGGAAGATGATGTTTGGGAGGAGGCTGAAGAAGGACAAGCACCTGCTGTAACCCCAAACAAAAAACTCTCACTCAACATTCCACCTCCAGACCCTTCTAATGTTGAATGCAAAGCACGGCGAGCTAATTTCTTCACCACTCCTCCTGAGGTAGTCAGACTGGACCCATGGAAAATGTTTGGTATGGGAAAAACAAATGAGGATATCAACAAAAATCCCAATTCTGAGGACTCTGAGGAAGTGATCACGACTCAGCCCCATGCCGCAGCGGATATGATTGGGTCTGATACAGAGGCCACAGATCGTCAAATAAAGACAGAGATATTGGACGAGGATGAAAATAAAGAAAGACAAGAGGAAGTGATGGCAAGAGCTGATGAAGATGATCAGAGGACAGATGAGGAATGTGATGCAGTGTTTGATTCTGAGGAGGATGGAGAGGATGTGGATGATAAGGATGCTCTGAAATATGAAATGGAAAAACTATTAGTTGACATTGATCACAAGTCTAGTGCAAGTGGTGAAAGTGTTCCTGATATCCTCAAGACTGATGAGGAGGAAGTTCACTCTTCTTCAGCAGAGGAAGAAGGGGAAGTAGCAGGGGTAGAGGTTGGTATGTTAGAGGACACAGAACAAGCTGTGCTTAAGAGTGTACAACAGATGAGTGAGAACGGCTCGTCTTCCTCAGGACGTACCACATTACAAGATGTGTTGAACAGTGTGGAAGGCTTGAATGCCGATGATGATGAGGAGATTAACATGCAGGACTTTACTGGGGTAGACGATAGGTTTATTACACGGACAAGAGGGGGTAGGAAAGGTGTTGTGAAAAAGAAAAAGCGGCCAACGTACCGTGATTCTGTTGGGTCTGACTCCAGTTTCACTATCTCTACACCTAGCCATTCTGGTCGGTCATCTGTGAGTTCTCTGTCGTCCGAGCTGGATCATAATCAACCCTATGGCGGAGAGGATGAAAACGAAGAAAAACCCGACGAGGATTTATTACGAGATTATCAGCTTACTCTTAGTCAGGCTTTGGGGGAAGATTACAGTGATAGTACAACTCCTAGAGACAATGGAAATCAAGATAATCTTGATGAAACTCTTCAAGCAGAACAGGAGGAGTTGGAGAGTTCGATTGTAGATAAAGACAAAAGTTTCTATGCAACGCCCAATGCAAGCGCGAGTGATAAAAGTGCTAATATTAGTGACAAGTATTCATCAGCAAATGAGAATTTTTCTGAGATGTCTCCAGATGCAGTGTGTAATGATGATTTAACCAAAACCAATAGTAACGGTAGTGCTTGGCGTCCTCTCCCTCCCCCACCCCCTGTAGATAGTAATGACAATGTGAAATCCTCCACTAAGTCGCTTACAAAGCGTCAGAACAGTACAGAATCTGGGGGTGAATCTGGAAAGGAGCGACACACTTCTACGGGGAGACAACTCCCCGATATCAGCAACCTCACAAGTAAAGTATCTGAGCAAGGGTTTCAGAGCAAGTTCATGAAAAAGAAGATTGGTTCTCCGACCTCAACTATGACAAGTGGTGACAGTACGACTAGTGGCAAGGAGAGTTCCTCTAGTCCAGAAATGAAGTTTAAACACAGGTCTGTTTCCACCGACAGTTCTAGGAACAACTACACTTCATCCTCTTCAACAAGTGGGGATAAAGACAGAGTACCAAAGTCAAAGGAGAAAAAGATGCGAGTGTCAGTAGATCATACCAAGCTCCGAGCTCTTAGCAGCTATGAGGATAGTTCAAGTCAAAATGAGGAGGCAGGGGGCAGGAAAAAGAAAATCGGCATAGATTCAAGACTGAAAAGTAAGATGAAAGAAGAGTTAAATAAGCCACGTGTGAGTGTAGGAGAGCACATGGTAGATGACATTCCATTTGCAGATGACAGCGAAGAAGACCCGCACTATGACAATTTCTACACACCGGCCACCTCTGTCAAGAGTAGGCCAGCTCCTGCCATGAAACGTCCCAGCCCTCAGCGGGACATCAGGAAACGAATCCTGCCTACTCCTCCCAATCAAGGAGAAAGCACGCCAGCTGTGCCAACAATTGACCACATAAGACAGCTCAAACGAACAGATATGGACAAGGCACGTGAAAAGGCTCGAGAGAAGGCAAGGTTGAAAAGTGACGAAGAGTTAGGGTTGGCGAACATGGGGTACACCCCTGTTGCAGGTCATAAAGGTCACCGGTATCGCCGGGGCAACAGTTCCACCCCAAGCACCAGTGATCAGGTGTTATCTGACAGTGATGATAACCATATTAAATCAAAAGTGCTGCATTCCACGCCAAATGGTGAGGCCGTCCTACCGCCAAAGTTTAGCAAGGATAAAAAGAACAAACTGTTGGATAATAATACCAATGGTAAAAGTTCTGATAAGTCAGATACTGAAACCAAGTCAACAAACAAGAAACGCAAATCTCTCCTTCAGATGTTACGGCCTGGCAAAGAAAAAAGCAAAGATTTTAAGGACAAACGGTCGTCATCAAATGATACTCTTGATGAAAAATCTGAAAAGAAAGTGAAAAAGACACCTAAATCTGATAAGAAGAAGAAAAAGCCACATAAATCTGAAGGGGATGCTTTGGACAAGGGCCTGAGTGAAGGCATGCAGGACTTAAAGATAGTGGGGTCAATGTTTGGACAGAAGGACACCCCTACAGGACGACGCCCAGGCCATGCTGTCCGAAGGACTGTGGCCCCAAGGGCTGACTGTAAGTGTTAACTACAAATGTCATGACACCTAAAAAGCTTTTATTCATGTAAAATATCTAACCCCAGAATTCCAAGATAAGTCACTTCTATCTGGTGTTTGGATTATCTACCTATTCTGTAAAAATTCTCTATTAACCCTTTCACCCCTATGTAACGTTAGTAGACTCTACCATGCATTGATCTGGAGGAGTCCATCGTGTTCTACAGTGTTGAAAGGGTTAAACTCTACTTGAAAAGTCTTCATTAAACAACCATTGCTATGTTATGGTAATGGTTGATTGATATGTATTATGGTTTTACACCTGATACCTAATCTACTGTAATGGTTGCCTTTTTGAGCAGAGGAGTTTAAATTTTTTCATAACATTTGCTGTTACATTTCTTTTGTGAAAATTAATAGCAAATTAGTTTGTCCTATTGTTATACTTTGTGCCATGGCCATAATACCTTAAATCCGTGAACATTAGGTGCCACAAAAAAAAACTTACACAGTTTAAAATTAACACAGAAATCACAGAAAACAGTTTCTGTTAATGTAACATTTTGCTTTATATCACTTTTCCCTCTGATAAATGACAGATGACATTAAGAGGAGTATACTGTAATACACAACATACATTCTGTAATGTTAAACTTTCAGTGGAAGAGTTCTCGGATTCTGATGAAAGTCACGTATCTGTTGACACCACACTGTCCAGGCGATCAAGGGTAGGTGAAGCTCTTTACATACAATGACTGAAGCCACATTTCATGTTTTGAGATATTGACTTAAATAATTTTACACTTTCTACAATAACTTCAATGGAAAAATGTACCAATAGTTTTGATGTAATATCCAAAATCTGTTTTTCAATGGAAAAGTACATATAATTGGATTACTTTGGTGAAATACATTCGTGAAATGAGATATAAATGTTCACATTGATTATACGTGTATTTAACTTCCAATTCAAGATGATGGATACTTTAAAAAATTTAATTTGATATTTATGAACAGATAAATTATAGGTGTCTCATTAACATCTGCCTTAACCCTTTCACCCCTATGTAACTTTAGTAGACTCTACCATGTTTTGATATGGATGAGTCCATTATGGTCTACAGTGGTGAAAGGGTTAAAGATACTCGAGTGATTAAAGTTATGAAAACTGTTGACACTGTTTCAGGACCGAAGGACAATGTCAGAAGACGAGGTGAATGTTAAAATTGCCCGTCGTGTGCAGTCAGCTGCCAAAAAACAGCTAAAGCAGCGGGAGCAGAAGCGTCTGAGGATGGCCCAGGAGATACAGAGACAACTGGAGGAGGTGGATGTCAAACAGAGGGAGCTGGAGGAGCGGGGCGTCTCTATAGAGAAGGCACTCAGAGGGGATGGTCCAGGTATGTAGGAGGAGCAGTGAAGTTTATAGGGGAGAGGCCATGGCCCATATTTATAAAACCATTCTCATGCTCATAAGTCTGAAAGTGTATTTAGAATATAGCCAAACTTGTAGCTGATTTACAGTCTGGTGTTAGATGTTCAATTTTGATTCCATCACAAGGAGCAGAGAGTTATTAGAAAGATGATTAGAGAACAAAACTACAGTTTGAACATGAGAACAGATATATATTAGTATGGCCTCAGGTATGTTGTACCAGGAGGAGAGGAGTCAAATTTTAGAGGAGTTCAGGTATGTATATCAAGGAGACAATTTCTTTAGAGGAGGAGTTAGTTTTGTAGGGGGAGGAGTTATGTAATTGTAAGAGGAGGAGTTGTGTGTGGGTGGAGTTACCACATATGGATGGGAGGAGTTAATTTTGTAGGGGTATGGAGCACATATACATACACATTCAGTCTATAAGAGAGGAGAGTCAGGCATGTAGAGAGAGATGGATCAAGTGTACAGGGGGAGTGGTCATGTCTTCAGTAGACATTCTGTAGAGGTGGTCATAGGCTTCCACTGAAAGGGGGAGACCAGCTAAGATAAATTTGAATCTGGAAAGAACCTGTTGATATTGGGATAGAAACAAAACCAGGATGTGCTTTTGATGAAAAATTATAAAAAATAGATTTGTACAAAACTTACTTTCCAGACGCCGAGCGTGAAGAGAAGAAATTGATGCAGGAGTGGTTCAACCTGGTGTATGAGAAGAATGCACTGGTCCGATACGAATCTGAGCTGATGGTTAAGTAAGTACTGCATACCACTAATCTTGTTATTACTCTTTACCGTATACATTGAACATTTTCAAGGACTTCTGAAAGAATTTCAAACTATTGTCGGGCATTTCCAAATTCAATCATTTAGTCCACAGATCCAATCACTGATCATATTTACAATTCAATCTGAAATCTTATTTATTTCCTGACTTTTTAAATGCCTCCTACTCCACTTATATGATTAACTCTTGTATAGCCATTATATTTATAATACTGTATGAATGCTGGTGTCTTATTATAAGCTATACAACTCTTTTATGCAATGTAATTACAATTGAAACTTTCTAAAATTTGATAACTAGAATGATCTTCATTATAAATACTATACTAGTGCATGTTAAACACTTTTAGTGCCCAGTATATGGAACTTGAGGACAGACATGGTCGTCTGGAACAGAAGCTCCGAGAGAGGATGGCTATGGACAGTAAGTGTAGTCGGGTCATCAGGATGGAAGTGAAGGCAAAGAAACATGGTTGGGGTGTTCGATGTTCCAAGTGGGGAGTTTAAGAGGATGAAAGCAGAAAAAGAACACTTTTCCTCATTGAAGAAGGAAAAGAAAATATTGTAGTTTAAGGCTATAAGTCTACTTCAAAGATTTAATTACATATTGACATTTTGTTTTGGGGTGGGTTGGTAGTAAAAGTAATGATTAGTATGGGTGGTTGGGCTGAGCACAGAATAACCCTAGTGTTCTTCAGGCATGCATGGAATTGGACCATGGCAACTTGAACACCGGGTAAGACTGGTTTACAGGTAGAGCTATTGCTAAATGAATTTATATAGTTTGTGTAATATATAATGTGAGAACTTGTGTTTCCTTCATTTTCATTGAACTCATCTTAAAAGAAAATTATATACATTGTATCCGCATTTGAAGGCTTTGCTTTGGCTTCTGAGGCTGTTTATCGGGTGTACACATCCATCAGCTATGTGTAGATCTCATTCAATGTAGAGAGTCTGAAGTGCATACAGTACAGAAGTGTGTGATTTGTGTAGATGTAGACCGTGTCATCTCATTGTTTGTTGCATGTGTCATGGACCTAGTAGTTAGTGTATTCATGTGATGGAGCTGGCATACCATGTTTACCCTGGATGTCCCAACCATTTGTATGTAGATTTCCTAACATTATCAAGTATATTTGTATCATGGCAAAAACTTTAAGAAAATAAGGGCTTTGTTGGAATATGCTCTTTTCAGACATTCTGATTATTTTGTCATACTGAAAATATCTGTACTTATGAAGGTTTATTTTCTCACTCATTTTAATTATTTATTATAGATGACAAACTTTGATTTAGAAAATTCAGTCATGATTATTTTCAAGAAATGTTTTCTCCTGGAAATACTGTAAGTTCTGGCAGACAAAAATAGATTGAAGTTGTATTGATGATTTGGAGGGATTTTTCAGACTTTTTGCTTTACGATGGTGGAGAGCGGAGCCTGTCTGAGATGTTTCGAGATTTTGCTATATTAGGTATCCCAGCACTGTTTTTTTTTGTAGCCATGTGTGTGGTGGTGTATATTGGGTGATAAATAACATGTCAGAAGTTCTCTCCCCTAGTTGTAGATTACCTCCCTTCATTAACATCTAACATCTCATCAAATGTGTTGTTCACATGATTTTGTACAAGGATCACAAGTTTGTCCCCATATTAGTCTGTGTGAGATCATCCTTCTAGATAACGACTTCTGATCCCCATGTTGTTATTAAGTACCTGACTCAAAATTCAATCTTAACTCAAAATTCTAAAAAGCAGAAAATAATACTTTTTTAGTATCTACCATTTCATTTTTCATGGCAAAAGATTGATGGATTTTGAGTCAGCTGAATATTTCAAAAAAATATTCATATTCAGATTAATACACGGTCGGATATCTTGTAGCTGCAAAAAATGCCACAATTTTTTCCTATCTGGTACATGGTGTTAGTGGTAATCTTGCTAGCAAGGACTGGATTTGGTTTATGAAACACGTATTGAATATGTTTTGTTATTATATAATTAATTTTAAAAGCACAATTGTATAACTATTTTGTATTACTGGTATGATAAACATATCCCCAGCCAAGCAAATCACAAAATTATTTGAAAATTTAGGAAATACTTTGATGTATTTGGACAAATTTACATGTTTTTTTATAAGATATGCTTTGTTTTGAATGGATGATTGTTTTCTGAAAAATATTCTTCAATAATAATGATGCAATGTTAGACTATGCTTTGTCTTAAATGGTTGGTGGTTTTTTGAAAATATTCGTAAATAATCATTATGCAATAATATACATTGCTTCTAAAATGTCTACATGTATTGAAATTGCTTGGTTGAACAAGATATATTAAAATGGAAAATATATTGGATACAGATTAACAATGAAATCATTTTTCATTTTACGTGTATTTGAACAAGGAATTAACTATCATCTTGATAAATTGACCACTTAAAATAAATTTTAAAAATTTGTGATTTTAGTTGTTCTTCCGAATTCAAGGGGAAATATTTCAGTTCCCATGCCATTGTATTAAAGATATCTTCTATCAAACTTAAAAACACTACAAGTATATGAACGTTCATTATAATATCACAACCATTATCATGCTTGTCATTCATTCCATATCATTTCACACTGTTCAAGTGTTGTTATTACTGTAATTGTGGAGTTATTGCCTATGTGCTCGTTAGAAATGTTTTTGTGTTTTTTTGAGCATGCTACCTTGTCCGGGCTAAACTATCAAACATACTTCACTGCAAATTTTTTTCTTTTTATTTCTTCAATATATATTTTGGTGAAAGGCATATTCAGATTATGACTTTTAAAAAAAAAATCTTGGTTTTGGAATACTCAGCCTGTTGTATGTGACCACCTATCTGCTAGTACATGTAAAATATTTTTGTCTATGAAGACTCATTTCAGAAAAACTAGAAAAAAAATACTGTTTAATTTGATAAAAACAAAAAATCTGTTTTTCAATCGAGTGTTCATCTTTTTATTCCAATGCAATGTGTAACAAAGCATTGAAAAAGCGACTTTTGATTAGACTGATGAAATTAAACGTGATTGATAATCAGTTCATAGAGTGATATCTTTGACTTCCTGACAATGTAAAATCCAGTTAGACTTACTACTGTTACCAAGAGCTCTTAAATAAGGCCTCAGATTCAGGGGAAATCCTTGAATTTCAGAGCATTGGGCCATTTTCAGGAATTTTAGTCAATGTCAAAGTTAAGAGGGTCCATTCTATGTAAAATAAAAAGAATATTGGAACATGGAGGGTTCAATGGCCCCATCGCCCCCTCCAGGATTATCTCTGAGATTAACTGACAATGTTTAGACCAAGAAATTGTCAAATACTTGTTGACAGTGTTTAGACTTAAGGTATACCTACATGTGGTCACTGTACAGTAGTATAGGATGGTCCTACATGTGGTCACTGTACAGTAGTATAGGATGGTCCTACATGTGGTCACTGTACAGTAGTATAGGTTGGTCCTACATGTGGTCACTGTACAGTAGGGTGGTGCAGTACTGTTTGAGTTTATCCTGAACAAAGTAGCATGTGACTGTGTTGTAGACTTGACTCCTGATGGCTAGCACAAAATCTCTCAATATTGGGTACATAGGCCTCCAATGTGAGTAATCTGCATGCCCTATAACCTTGAAACACGCCATTCATTTTCAGATATAGTTAAAACCCAGGAACAGGCTGCAGAGGAGAAGCGAATTCTGGACGAACTCCTCCAAGTTGTGGAGGAACGCAACAATCTTGTAGCCATGTTGGAGGAAGACCGACTCAGGTAGAACAGTGACTGGTATACCTTTACAGGTGTGACCCACTCGTTAAGGTGTTAGTTGTACCCAGATACTCACTGGTCCTCTGGTACCCTTGCTAAGGTGTGACACTGCTAAATGAGAATGTTGGTTTGGTTTTGAAGTTTGGCTTTTAGAGGTACAACCTGCGCTTTGTTCATCAGATGCAATATTTATTAAGTGAGTTCTAACCTGGATTGAGAAGTGAATGATTTAAATTGGATACCTCAGTTTTATGAGGGTAGCACATGTGTTCCTTAGGTAATTGTGTAACCGTTTTTGTGAGTTACTCCTGCACATTCCAAAATAAGGACCCATTTTCACCTTGAATTTCAGTTGTAAAGCTGTTTGTCCTCAATGAATACATTCCAGAAATAAGTTAGTTATTATGTTACAGTGTCTACTTGGTATATTTAAATATTTTCCTACATTTTAATACAGGAATCATTCTTGTATTAAAATGTATGTAAAACATATTCTGAATGCATCAGAGGGGTTTTAGTTTGTCAGTATGGCATGTAGTATTGTTTTGCCCATGTGGTTGTCTTGCTAAGAATGTTCATGTTATCATGATTGCATAGTATGAATATCTAAGGTATATAAAGTATATCTTTCAGCAAAGAAATATACTTTAATACACTGGTTTGATAATTCCGGTATATAGGACCCCATTACTGAATTTGACTGGTATGATCTCCCATTTAGTACACCTTCATTTTCACTACATAGACTTTCTGTTTGCAAAATTTGTGATGTGCAATCTGGAAAAAATGCACTTGATTAAAATGATATGGCACCTTTTTGCAAGGTTTGTGTGATGATTTTGCCATACTGCTGCCGAAGAGTGGTTACCAATAATGTGTGGTGGAATGTTAGGTTATTACTGCCTACTGACATATGTCAAGTGCTTCAGAAAAAAACTTAATGAGTAACCTCATGCTTTACATACAAAGGCATGCCCTGGTCCAGAATTCATTTGTGCATGGGGAGTGGAGTGTTTGCATGATTGCAATGAGATTAAAATTGAGCATGTCAGAAAAAATATGTCAATGTGTGCTATTTATAACATAAATATATTAAATACCTGGTGTATTTAACACTTTTGGTGAAATGGAGGTAATTTCAGGTCATTATTTTGCCCCATAGGTGTTAGGGGTTAGAGTTTAGCATATATAAATATGGTACCAAGAGATTGGCAATTCTAACAAAAAATACCCTACACACTTGCATTGATAGATACTTCCTTGATAAATTGAAAGTAAAATAGAATGTTCCTTGTGCTTTGGGTAGAAAATGCTTGTCCCCAATAAATTGTTTGACACCATGTAACAAGAAGATAAATTCTTTGGGGTGGATTTGTTTTGAATGGCCAGAGACCAAAAATTTGACAATAGAATTATATTGCACTTCAAACCTGTGTAAGTCATTATTTTACATAATCACGAAAAGTACTTTTATGGTGAAACAACTTACTTTCACATTAGGCATTCCCTGACAGATGAAAAGTTACCAACACCCATTGAACTGTCATTCCAAAGATTGAAATCTAAGTTCATTAAAAGAAAAATTTAAAACATTCTATGCATACATTACCAGCATTTGAATATATAAATCGTTGAATATGAATCTGAGCTTACTCCAAGATTAGGTCTTTGTCTGAGGTGTTTGTTTAGAAATACAAGGGAATTTAGGGGGAAAAGCGAGCTTATCACTTAGAAAAAGTGGTTACAAGTAACTTTAATATATATATCAAGTGTTTCTGAAAAGGTGAATTTTTTGTAATAAGAAATACACCAACATGGACTTGACAAGTGATACATAAGCATTGACTGTGATGTACCACCCATGTATACACGATTCCCCTAACTATTGTTTGGTGTTTACAGAGAGCGAGAAGAAGACAGCGAGCTCAAGTCCATGATGCAGAACAAAGGCTTTAATCTCAGTCCACAAGACAGTACCCGCAAGCTACGGGACTCCCAGGGGTTCCCACTGTCCTGCTAGCATAATATCTCACCATGATCGGACTACGCCACCTAACAGCTAGACAGAACCACGAAGAATAAGAATCCTGATTTGTCTGGATTATGGGATGTTTGCAGTGTAATGAAGTTTATACTGCGTCATGATTCTGAGAATTATTATCAAATTGGAATGTTTTGCTGGATGGAAAAGAATAAGTTAATCTAGACATTTATGATAATGTTCGTGTCAGTCACAAATCAACATAATTCAAGGATATTTTCAAAGTGCTATGCTTGAAATGACAAGAAATGGACTTGACAAAAAGATGTCCTCATGCATACCAACTATTTAAAGTGATATAGATTTACACAAGACAACCCCCTCCTGCATGCATAGCAACACTGTTCAGAAGTGTCCTAGCCATGTACTGCAGAAACAGGACATGGGACAGGGTCTGTGTCTGTGGCACTGTTGCAATGAACGCTATGTACGAGTATACTTGTATCTTGTCTACAAGTGACTGAACATGTTTCTGCGGAGTCCTGTAGACTTCAGGGAGAAAAGTGCAATCAACATATTAATCATTTGTGTAATCCTCACATGTGAACATCATGTATGTGTCTATGAAGTGATGTCCCGTTATATTTGTATGTTTTGACATGTGTTTTGTTACGTGTAACCCATCAATAGGTTAACATCAAAGTCTGATGATACTTCACCTTCAACTATGTACGTCTTAATAACTACTCCTGGGCCGTTTTCGTTTAAACGGTCAAACCGGTCGGACCACTGTTGTTCGTTTATTAAATAAGGTCGGACCTAGTAATCTGATGCTGCTTTCAGGCGAGCCTTGACAAAGCCTTGCAAGGCCTACATAAACATTTGCAGGTCTGCCAGGATTTATACCCGAAATTGTTACATTTATAAACGCTCAAACAGGTTGTTCCGCATAAACGAACAGGCCCCTGTATTGCAATATTACCATTTCTAGTTTTGTTGAGTTTGATAAAGAATAAATTGCCAACAAAATGGTACAATAAATGCAGAATATGATCCTGATTGCATTTCCATTTTGTTTCATTTTTATAATGATAATTACTTCAATATTGTCGCCAATAGTGACGGATGATAAAATTTTAATATCCAGTTTTTTTAAAGAGGATATTTTTCCTTTAAATTTTTAAACTTTCAATTACAAAACTGGATCTGCGAATTCAGTACAAGGAATGCTTCATACTATTTGAATAGAAGTATATTACACTATAAAGAGGTAAGAAGGGTCATTTGACTATTGTGTTAGGTATAAAGTGCTGTATAAAGACTGGACCTTCACAGGAATATCCCCGGTTACATAGCATTATATTAGCATCACTAGTTTATGTAGGAGTAACTGCCCAAGTAGTCGATTCATAATGGAAATGGCCAGTTTTCTTATATCATATAGTTACTTGTAAGTTTGGAGAATATAAATCTAGACTTGTACTGAGGGTTCAGTGAAAAGTATACAGAAATAATCAAATCATTGTTGTTATGATACACCTTCATTTAACAAGATACAAGATTTTCTATGAACATATGTCCTATTGAGGAGAATGATATCCTTGCTATATATTCTGTGTGATATTATTTATGCAATGATCTGACTTCTCTGTCTGCCTTTGTTATGTTAGACTAGGCGTAAACTTCTGTGATTGTCTCCTAAGTTAAGAAATGTCATTTACATGTTTATAGA
This sequence comes from Chlamys rubida, assembly GCA_032359455.1. Taxonomy (NCBI): domain Eukaryota; kingdom Metazoa; phylum Mollusca; class Bivalvia; order Pectinida; family Pectinidae; genus Chlamys; species Chlamys rubida. The sequence continues at coordinate 5,212 of JAUMHH010155357.1, read as the reverse complement.
TACAAATTGTGAATTCTGTGATGTGGCTTTTCTCTAGAAAAGTATCCGGTCGTATGAGTCCATGTTCAAAACATTTTGTGGATTTTATTGAGAGACAGAAAACAGCAATTGTACTTTTTACAGAAAGATCTCTTTGACTACAAATATATATTGGCACTCTTATAAATTTTTCTCTCTTTTTTTATTTTTTTTTAGATATTGCACCAGCAACCATTACTGGCCTGGTATAACCTATGATAAGTGGGAATAACACGGGGTTCTTTGAATATGTTAACAGTTTCCCTTACAAATGCTTGGATACATTTTTGCAACATCAAAGTGTAAATTCAGGGTAGATATATACTTCAGAGGGTATTTTATGTAAGACTTTCATAAGAACAAATCTCGTTTTTAATGATGTGATGCTTGTCCGCTTTAAAAGGTATTTCCTGCTTGTCATTTGAATCTGCTTATATAGTTGTCAAATTTGTTTCAATTTTACCACAAAAAAGATGGATGATCCTTGGCATACACAATCTAATTTGTATTGTTCGTGTCCAGCATAGCATTTCTGTTTTATACAACTCCTTGCTTTTGATACATGTCAGAACTTCCAATGATATTTACATTTTTGGTGTGATTTTGTTTGGGCTATTTTTTATCAGGACTTGGTGTTCAGACATGCTATAGGTGTTTTGTACAATGTTAACACGTGTACATTCCTTGTCCAAATAACAATACCTACATATGTACCAAGGTCATTACCACGGTCGTCAATTAATTGATTTGATATGAGTCACGGTGTCGTACATTTGTCCGAAGTGAAAGCATACATTGACATAGACAATACCAAACAGTAAAACCCAATATCCAATATAAATTTATTATTTGTTTGGGGTATTTGTCCTTGCCGAGGTCCATTATCAGGTATTCCATATAAATTTCATGGTGTAAATGGAACATAACTTTAACATAATATTGACAGGTTGGTATACTGAGGAGTAAGAATGCTGACTGCCATCAACATTGACTCGCCACTACATCACTTACACTAACACCGACATCATTTAAACATGTGATATTTTATCATTTAGGCATTAAGGGATTGGATGGATCATTTGTAGCAAGCAGAGTGAATGGGTAATATTTGGTGCAGAATATTATAATTGGGGCATGTGAAATATATCATTCAGTTTTTGTATTTAATTCATTCACCCCTGAAATTTCTTAATGAACTATTCCAACCTTTGAATTGGAAGGGTTCAAACGTTTCTTCAGGAGTGAATGACTTAATAAAGGTACCACTTTAGCACCTTTAAACTGATCGCAGGAACAGGTAGTAACTGAAGGCACTGTATGTAGCCTTGTCTTAATGGGACCCATATTTTCTTTGCATTATTTTTTCTATTTACTAATTATTCAGTGTAAGGATACATAGATTTAATTGCTATTCAGTTTCTAGAGAAATTCCTTGATGTGTTAAAAAGATGTTAATACATAGTTGTTGGGGTTCACATCTTGTGAAAGGGACTTTGTAGGGACAGTGCATTATTCCTGTTGTGCCCTTAGTGTAAACAGGCCCACTGTTGTAATATTAACTATATTTATAGTGTTTGTACAGGCCAAATATAAATCATGCAGTTCAGTTTTTGTTTGCTTCAGGTATTATTTAATGTTTTGCCTTCCCTATCATAATACATGTAATTGTACTATTTTTTTCTCTTAGATATATTTATTGTTAAACGAGTTCCGCTAAAGCCAGTGATTACAATATTTAGTGAAAGAGCTTTGTGAATAGTTAGTGAGAGAGAGAAAGAAAGAGAGCAAAGACAGACAGGTTGAATAAGCAGGGTTGAGAGATAGAAAGAGGAGGAAAAGTGTGGGTGGTGAGAGAGAGAAAGAGAGCAAAGACAGACAGGATGAATAAGCAGGGTTGAAGTGTTGGTGGTGAAAGTAAGTTTTATTGATATTTATGTCTGTAACATCACTGGTACACTTGTATAAAGTAGTGAGTGAAGGGAGGTAAGTGATTATGTGGCTTATTGTACTCACCAGTGATTCACGACCATGTGAAAAACTTAGTTATTCTGTTGAGAAGTTCCTGTTTTATAGTCTAATAGTAACAATTTTAATTAAATCAAATATTGACCAAAATTATCTATTTTACTACAGAGTATTTAGCATGGTTACTGGGTTTGTTAATTGTTTGAAAAAATAATTTCTGTCTGTGTACAAAACAGCAATGAGATCTGTATATGTTGACCTTTGTACAATTTAAAAATTTAAGATGATACGTTCAGATAAAATCACAAAATTCAAACATGTTTTTATAAGTTTAAGAAAAAATCATTACATTTGATCTTTGAAACAACTTTATATACTTTCTTTTTACTAAAAATGTTTTAAATGTTTTTTGCCAATTACTCAAAAAATAAAATGCTTTAGATAAAAATCCACAGTAAAAGGAGAAAGTATTCTGCACAGAAGCTGTTGTGACTTTCAAGCATATTAAATTGTTACTATCTACGAGCCAAAACTTTTATAAATGTAGAATTATAGTAGCACTTAACTTTTGTCTAATATAACTTATTTTGAATCGACTAATAGTTAATTCAAAGCTTCAAAAATATGAAATATACTTTTTTTTATAGGAATTTGTCATTAAGAATGAAGGTTAACAAAATTTGTCATGGTTAAGTGGAGTTTGTATTGTTTTAGAGGAAGTTTTGTATGTTGGAAATAATTTGAGAAACAGAAAGACAGAAATCCATTCAATTAACACTTTGTACATAATCATAAGTTTATGTTTAACAAGTTGTCCAGAAGTTCATGTCAATATGTTTTTATCAACTTGTAAAGTTACAACCTGTGATTTCTCAAAATCCCCCAAAAGACTGCTTTGTTTTTTCATTGTGTTTAAGGATCTTGTTTTAGCATTAAATCTCATCTAGTCATTTTCAAGCTGCAAAGTTTGTACTGTATCACAACAACCCTGCACTGAAAACTGTTTTATATGTGTAGCTTGTCAGAGAGTAACCATCACAGGCTATCTTCCGGGGTTGTGACATCTGGCTAATAAATATTACCTACAGCTAAACAATGACTTCGTGTTTTCTCTGCTGGAGGTATTTCTTTATTCAAGACAACAATCTTGAAACCAAAAATATAGAAGGACCCGACTTTAAGGTAAAATGATCCTGTCTGTCAATAAATACAGTCTGCATCATCTTGGAAGCAAAATCAGAAATGTGCGTCACAGGGGCAAAGCACGGACTAACACCCACATCTATATGTAGGGGTGGGGGTTAGTCTGTATCTTGCTCCCAAGATGTGTGTATGTTGTCATGGTACACTGAGACAGCACTCCCAAGTCAGCAGTAACACATTGCCATTATTTACCTTCCAATGTCTATATATAACACAAACTTGCCAGTGTCTTGATGTCTACATGACATACCAGTATATCTGGTTTTGGAGTCCTGGGTACATGTAATATGTAAAAGAGGTTGGTCAAAAGAAAGGATCTGTTATAAAATGTAATCATTCAAAAGAGTTGGTCTATCAAGACCACTCATTTTTTTCTTGTCACCTTTTCTGAACAGATTCTTATTTGAGCTTCTCGTTCCTCATTGACTTTCCTCTACACTGAAATATTTGGTCCGTTCACAAACAATAAGAAGATGCCCAATATGTCTATCGCTCACCTTGTATCCAGTGCTTTGGAAATCAAAGAAATGTAAAATAAATTTCTTTTGAACAGGGCCCGTATTCATAAACAGTTTTCATGCTCAAGCATGGATTATGTTCTCAAACCGACTTTTTTGCAACTCACTTAAATCGTGTCGAACGATAAAATAAGTCAAATGTAAACATTGAAAACAGTGTTCGACTTGAAGTCTCTTCCAAATCATTGACAAAATAATAGATTTGTATTAGTTTATAACCGGAACTAAAAAGTAGGTTTGAAAACAATCCATTCTTGTGCATGAGAACGGTTTCATGAATACGGGCCCCGGTTTGACAAGATATCAGCACCCCAAGATTAAAAATTAAAAATATCGACTTGATCAAGCTATTAGCTATGAAGGAGATTAAACAGGCAATTCGAGATCTCAAATGTGGCAAGAGTTGTGGCCAAGATAATATAACGAATGAGGTCATAAAGCACTCTTCTCCAGCTATTGTGAATAATCTATCAAAACTATTCATTATCATTTTACATTGTGGTTACTATCCAGAAAGGTTGGGCAGATCACACTTGGTTCCTATATTTAAAGCTGGAGAAAAAAGCCTGCCAACTAATTATAGAGGTATATCCCTTAAAAGTTGCCTCAGTAAATTGTTTAATTCTATTTTAAACAAAAGACTCATTGAATTTATGGCAGATACATTATCTGACCTTCAATTTGGTTTCAGGAAAAAGCAAAGAACCACAGATAGCTTATTTGTACTTAAATCTCTCACTACCAAGTATGTTTATAGTCAAAAGAAAAAAGTATTTGCCTGTTTTGTTGATTTTAACAAGGCTTTTGACTCGGTATGGATAACAGGGTTGCTCTATAAGTTAGCTAGATATGGTATCGACAGCAAACTCTTTCAAGTCATTAGTAATATGTACAAGAAACTTTCGTCTGCATTAAAATTTAATTCATTTTTCTCCGATTACTTTGATAGTTTTAGAGGACTCAAGCAGGGGGATAGTATGAGTCCCTCTCTGTTCAATTTATATGTAAATGATCTTCCTGATCTATTAAAAAAATGATCTTTTAAAGCTTGTCGATTCGGAAATAGGTTGCCTTATGTTCACAGATGATTTGTTAATATTGTCCGAAACAGCCGAGGGATTACAAAAATCATTAAATAAGTTATATACATATTGCAATAGATGGAAACTTTCAATAAATACCCAGAAAACAAAAGCAACGATATTCAATTCAACAAACCATGTTATTAAAAACTACAAATTTAATATTGGTAACTATAATATAGACATAACTAAAGAATATAAATATCTTGGTAACCTGATAAATACAGCCGGTACATTTACACCGTCTGTAAAGGAATTGTCCAACAAAGGTCTTAAGTTCTTTTGCAATAAAAAAGTATGCAGAAAAAAATCACAAACTCTTTCATTCCCTTGTAAAACCTGTCCTGATTTATAATGCAGAAGTATGGTACATGGATTTATACCAAAATATGTTAAGCAGAAAAATCAGATCAGGTAATAGCAATA